>CAMZMU010000084.1:27474068-27582016 GCA_947311845.1 Poa pratensis
CACAGCCATTTTTCTGGCGCCGTTGCCGGAGCAAGAGGATTTCTGCAAGGGGAGTTTCACGCTTCCAATCTCTTTACTTTGTTATTGTCTTGCTTAGTTTATTTTTATTTGTCTTGTTTGCTTTATTTATCAAAAACACAAAAAAATTAGTTACTTTTATTTTCAAGTTGTTATCTTTCTGTTTTGTTTTAATTTTGCTAAAATGAGTACCCCTGAGAACACTAAGTTGTGTGATTTCACTAGCACGAACAACAATGATTTCATTAGTACACCTATTGCTCCACCTGCTTCTAACGCAGAATTCTATGAAATTAAACCTGCACTTTTAAATCTTGTTATGAAAGAGCAATTCTCTGGTGTTAGTACTGATGATGCTGCTGCTCACCTTAATAATTTTGTTGAACTTTGTGAGATGCAAAAGTATAAGGATGTAGATGGTGATATTATTAAACTGAAACTTTTTCCTTTCTCTTTGAGAGGACGTGCTAAAGAATGGTTGCTATCTTTGACTAGAAATAGTATTGATTCATGGACTAAATGCAAAATGCTTTCATAGGAAAATATTATCCTCCTGCTAAGATTATATCTTTGAGAAGTAGCATTATGAATTTCAAACAATTTGATAATGAGCATGTTGCTCAAGCTTGGGAGAGAATGAAATCATTGGTAAAGAATTGTCCCACCCATGGACTGACTGCTTGGATGATCATCCAAACCTTTTATGCAGGACTAAATTTTTCTTCAAGAAACCTATTGGATTCGGCCTCTGGAGGTACCTTTATGTCCATCACTTTGGGTGCTGCAACAAAGCTTCTTGATGATATGATGATAAATTATTCTGAATGGCACACCGAAAGAGCTCCACAAGGTAAGAAGGTAAATTCTGTTGAAGAAACTCTTCCTTGAGTGATAAGATTGATACTATTATGTCTATGCTTACAAATGGAAAATGCATGTTGATCCAAATAATGTTCCTTTAGCTTCTTTGGTTGCTCAAGAAGAGCATGTTGATGTGAACTTCATTAAAAATAATAACTTCAACAACAATGCTTATAGGAATAATTTTGGTAATAACAATTATAAGCCCTATCCTTTTAATAGTGGCAATGGTTATGTTAATTCTTATGGTAATTCCTACAACAATAATAAGAGTGTACCCTCTGATCTTGAAGTCATGCTTAAGGATTTTATTAGTACACAAACTGCTTTCAATAAATCTGTTGAGGAAAAGTTTGGGAAAATTGATGTTCTTGCCTCTAAAGTTGATAGTCTTGCTCTTGATGTTGATTTGTTAAAAATTAAAACTATGCCTCATGATGTTAAAGAGAGCAAAACTCTCAATGCTATACAAGTTAAAATTGATAATAATGTGAGGATGTTAGCTGATTTACATGCTAGGTGGGCAAGAGAGGATGAAATTGCTAAAAAAATAGTATTGCTAGAGTTTATACTATTACTACTACTGAAAATGCTAAACTCAAGTGTTAACAAACCTCCTACTATCAATGGTAAAGTAATTGGTGTTGGCAATGTCTCTACTTCTGTTGCAAAACGTTTAAAATTGCCTGAAAACACTGAAACTGTTCCTGATAAAAGTGCTGAAATTTTTCGAGATGTGGGACAATGGTCCCATTACTTTTGATAATAATGATTTTGATTTTGATGGTTGCAATATTTCTGAAGTAATTAAGTTCTTGCAAAAGCTAGCTAGAAGTCCTAATGCTAGTGCTATAAACATGGCTTTTACTAAACATATTACTAATGCTCTCATGCAAGTTAGGGAAGAGAAATTAAAACATGAAGCTTCTATCCCTAGGAAGTTAGAAGATGGTTGGGAGCCCATCATTAAAATGAAGTGAATGATTTTGATTGCAATGCTTTATGTGATCTTGGTGCTAGTATTTCTGTTATGCCTAAGAAACTCTATGATATGCTTGATTTAGCACCTTTGGAACACTGTTATTTGGATGTTCACCTTGCTGATAATACTATAAAGAAACCTTTGGGGAGAGTTGATGATGTTTTTATAATGGTTAACAATAACCTTGTCCCCGTTGATTTTGTTGTTTTGGATATTGAATGCAATGCTTCTTGTCCTATTGTTTTGGGAAGACCTTTTCTTAGAACTGTTGGTGCTATTATTGATATGAGAGAGGGGAATATTAAATATCAATTCCCACTCAAGAAAGGTATGGAACACTTCCCTAGAAAGAAGATGAAGTTACCTTTTGATTCTATTGTTAGAGCAAATTATTCTGTTGATGCTTCATCACTTGGAAACACTTGATTCTTACTTTCTGCGCCTAGCTGAAAGGCGTTAAAGAAAAGCGCTTATGGGAGACAACCCATTATTTTATTTCTGCAATTTTTCTTTTTTTGAGTCAAGGAGTTGTTTACTTCTGTAACAATTCCTTTGTATCTTTATTTTATCGCATTGTTGTGCCAAGTATTGCCTCTAATAGGAAGATGATGCTAGATTTGGATTTCTGCGCAGGAACAGATTTCTGCTGTTCACCGTTTTAATTCTGTAAAATCACAGAAAAATTATTTAAATCTGCAAATTTTTGTGCGTGATCCTCAGATATGTACGCATCTTTCGTTAGTTTAAAGTTTTTCGATCTGAGCAACGTAAGTGCCTCGAAAAAATTCGTCTTTGCGGACTGTTCTGTTTAGACAGATTCTGTCTTTTATTTTTCGCATTCTCTCTTTTACTAGTGTTGAGTGGAATTCTTTTTTAGGGTGAAGAGCTTCACATAACATCAGTGGCAGTAGTAATGTTAAAAGTAACGGTCATGTTTGTGTCCTTATAGAACATGTGAGTTTTTGATTGTGCACTAACCCTCTAATGAGAATTACTTTGAGTTTGGTGTGGCGGAAGTTTTCAAGGGTCAAGAGAGAAGGATGATATAATGTGATCAAGAAGAGTGAAGAGCTTAAGCTTGGGGATGCTCCCATGGATCACCCCAGCATATTTCAAGAAGAAGACTTGGGCATCCCCTTCTTCATCAGCAACTTATCAGGTCATCTCTAGTGAAACTATATTTTAATTCTTTCACATCATATGTGCTTTACTTGGAGCGTCTGTGTGCTTTTATTTTCAGTATTTTATTTTTCTTATGGTCAACTTGATTGGACCCGCATTCTTGATTGGGAGAGAGACACGCTCCGCTTTTTCATATGAATACTCCTATTCTTCACTTATACTTGTTGAGTATTCTTATCTAGCTATTGCTATGCTTTTAGCTCCTGTTTTGCATGCATCTCTTATTCAGAGCTGTTAGTTCTTTTAAAGAAAGTACTCTCTTGCTTCACTTATAATTGTTTGGAGAGTTTATGTTGAAATAAATTGATTGGTGTTTGGTTGGAACAGAAAATGTTGCATGTGGTAGATGGTATAATGGAAAAAGCTTACATATTCTTGTAGATCATGTATTGGATAATTTGATACTTGTCAATTGTTTTGAGTTATCAAGTAGTTCATGTTTAAGCTTTTGTATCATGTAGTTAAAACCTATTAATGAAGAACTACCGTAAAGCTCGTTGAAATTTGGTTTGCATGATTGGTATCTCTAAGGTCTAGATATTTTCTAGTAAAAGGGTTTGGTTAACAAGGAAGACAGTGTAGAGTCTTATAATGCTTGCAATATGTTTTCATATAAGCTTGCTGTGTCGGTTGATATCCTGTGTTTGCTTCAAATAACCTTGCTAGCCTAAACTCTGTACTGAGAGGGAATGCTTCTCGTGCATCCAAAACCTTGAGCCAAAATCCATGCCATCTGTGTCCACCATAACTACCTATATGTGGTATTTCCTTGCCATTCCAAGTAAATTTTTCATGTGCTACCTTTAAACTATTCAAAATTATTACTCCTATTTTGTGTCAATGTTTACCAAGCTCATGAGGACGGGGTGGATGTCTTTATGTCAACTGTCAAACAGACTTTACCACCGGACTAGCGGCATATACATCCGCTTATCCATTAATTTTGCAAAAAGAGCTGGCAAATGGGGTGCCCAGTCCCAATTAATTACAACTTTAACCGCTTAATTCTCTTCACATTTTTGCCCTGATTTATCAGTCAAGCAATGACAAACAGTGAAATATCTGCATGTGTAAACAAAAGAGAAAGGGATGATCTGCCTTGCTGGTAGAAATAACGTCCTTCATGGGAGCCGCTCTTAAAAGTCTGGTTGGCAGGGGTCATATTGTACTTTCCATTTTCTGATTCGTTGACAATTAACAAACACCTCTCAAAACTTATTTTTACTCTCTATATGATTTCAAAAACTTAAAAAGCTCTAGCACATGATTTAATCCCTGCTTCCCTCTGCGAAGGGCCTTTCTTTTACTTTTATGTTGAGTCAGTTTTCCTACTTCTTTCTATCTTAGAAGCAAACACTAGTGTCAACTTTGGTGCAACAATTTTTATATGCTCGTATATTGCACTTATTATATGCTTTGTGTTGACAAATATCCATGAGATATATGTTGAAAGTTGAAAGCAATTGCTGAAACTTAAATCTTCCTTTGTGTTGGTTAAATACCTTTTACTTAGAATCTATTGCTTTATGAGTTAACTCTTATGCAAAACTCTTTGATGCTTGTCTCGAAAGTACTATTCATGAAAAGTTTTTGCTTATATGATTCAGTTGTTTGCTCATTATCTACTTGCTAGCAAACTATAGACCATTGACCTGGATCACTTCATTCATAACATGTGCTTTACAGTATTATTTGATCAAGATTACGATTGTAGCAATGTCACTGATGATCTCGAAGAGCAAGTCTTGATGCTGCACAAATAAACGGGATTAGGTTGAGACTCCAAGTGCAGAGTGTATAGTAAGTGGAAGACAGTTTTCCCCACGAGGGGTGACTCGAGGGTTTAATATCGAACTCTCGGGGAATCTGAAGTGGTAGATTTATCTTCTTATCCTTCTTTTGGTTACCTACAAAACAAGGTTAGATGTTTTGGTCCTCAACCTCACCTGTGGTTGTCAAGCACAAGGTGTAAGAATGATATCAGGATAGTTATGCAATGCAAACAAGAAATAAATATGCAATGATGGTGGATGCAATGATAAATGATATTTTTGGGTTTTTGAATGATGTATGCAAGATGAAAAGTATTTTTGTATTTTCGGATTTAATGATGGCTGAAAATAGAAAAGTGGTATATGGTGTTGGAAAGGTGTTTCTTATGATTAAAAATGGACTGGGGTTCATGGTTTCACAAATGCACTCTCTCTTTATAAAGTGGTAGACAATGGAACACACAAAGTTAACATATGAGATTGCAACACAGGGTTTGATAACAAGTTACTTAGATATATGGGCATCACGTCCTAACATAGAGATCTTTTGGTTATTAACCTCTCTTATACTCCACCAAGATGCGAACTAAATCATAACACCTCAGTAATTAAGATAACTCAGAGTATAGCATTAAGTATCATGACATGAAGTGAAAATAAGAACATGCTAGATCTAGTCATGGAGTAGTGGCAATGGTCACGCCCACATCCCCGGTAGCATGGTATTTTAGTTTATCCCTAGTGAGGTAACAAAGTAAGGTAAAGATACCAAAGTGGATCGCAGAACTTTCTCTCACGTTCACTGCACTAGCCACCCCCGTTACTCCAACTAATGCACACGTTCCCCCACACACGCTCTCATAAACATGCTTGATCAAAACAAGTAGACAAGAACGGGGTACATAATATGCATCTATACTCATAACTGAAACAAACATTGCAATCTCAAACATATATTAACTCATAAAGATCCACCACAAAGGTATTACAACGGTGACCGTAATCATGTTCAGCAGCTCATACGGTGCTAATTAGTGAAGCTCAAGAGAGAGATACATAAGTTACTTCCACAAACCCATAGTCCAGAGGTGGACTACTCCCTCTTCATCATGGAGACGGTGGAGAAGTCGATGGAGAAGATGGAGACCACGCCGGCAGCGCCCCGCCGGAGTTTTCCCCCTCCAATCTGCAGCTCCTGATCTCCGTTTCGGTGTTTCTGTGTTTGTGCGGCGCTCCTTCCAGAGAACGTCGGGGGACCTTTTTTATAGGCGTTTTTAGGTCAAGACGATGGCGGTGGAGCGAAGATCGACGGCAACGGAGCCACGAGGCCCAAATGGTGGGTCCCACGCGGCCTGTACTGTGGCCGCGTGGGCCCCCTTTTGGCCCTCGGGCCTCCGTTTGCTCGCTTCCTTTTCCGTAGTCCTTCTTCCTTCCAAATATTGACGCCCGTAAATTTCCAGGTGATTTCGTTGACGTTTGGGTCCCTGAAACATTAAAATACAAAACTAGGGTTTTCTGCCTGTGCAGGGTTAATTCCATAAAAATAGGAAATATAAGTATTCCCAAAATCATGATAAAACATTGATATAACCCTTATATGATGCAAATATGATTGGAATATAAGCAATTAAAGTGCAAAGTTCATGTATGCATTTTACATGCATCAACATCCCCAAGCTTAATCCATGCTCGTCCTCGAGTATGAAGATGATAAAACTAACATGGACTTTGCAATTTAATACTTAACAATGATATCAAAGATGATTACTATTGCTACATATAGTCAAATGATTCATTCTTCAAAGGAGTAGCAATATGCAAATAGTTTATGAAGTGATATCAAGTATTCAAGACAAGGATGTTCATTGATAGTTCACAAAGTGTAACATGGTAGCAAGTAATATGGAACACATGTATGCATAATGATAAGTAGAACATCCTACAATGGTCATAGAGTGTAGATGAAAATCTGAATATGATAGGTGTACACTTTGGAAAGATGTATATGTGAGTAGAGGTAAAGCATGCATAAGTTTCATCCAACTTCCAAACTCTTCTACTTAAGTTAATGATTGCAATAAGGTATTCATTGGTGTCAAGCTCTCATTGCCCCTATCATAGCATCTTGAATGATTAAGGTTAAAGTGAAAGCAAATATGAGTAGTGTGCTTGATAAAGAATGGGTTGAATGTCTCATGCCCTTGAATACAAGTACTACACCATGTGTTACTCAACTTGGAAACAAAGCAAGTTCAATTAAATCATTGTAAGCATAATAGTATCATCAAGAGCGTCAACTGGGGTACCTCTTGTCCCAAGATATGGAACAAGCCCATATCAAAATGACAAGACAAACAAACAAAATGAACAATCTCAACACCCTTTTTATTTACCATTGGAATAGTTTTTTTATTGCAAGGTGTATCACAGAAGGTTCACCATAGTATGTAAGTAAATTTCCACCATGAATGATGCATGGCTTAGATTAGCGGCCCAGGCGTCTCTCTAACCATTTACACAAACTCATTTAAACTCACTCTATTTCCACATTTATTTCAATGATAGCATCCATAGACAAAAGTACATGATATCAACTAAATGAGATGAAGAGCGTGTTGAAAGCTTGCCATGTGACAGCACATATGGGCTAACTTCCAACCCAAAACATTCATCAAGCCACAACATCATAATCTTAATCACAATGGGTCATGTTTTATTATGCAAATAAAAGAACATTGTGCATCAAGTTCGTGAGAGCTATATAACCAATTTTTCCATTGCAATCAATAACATAAACATTTTCATTCAGAGGTAAGATAACACAAACAACATGTTAAACATACTCGGAATAGCATAAAGCCAATAGGTAGATATGGTGGACTCACTGGAATAACTTTGGTTGAAGGTGTTGGAAACAAGTTTTTGCTTGTTGGAGTTTTTGGGCTAGCAAAAGGGAGAAAGTTGACCATCTAGATGCATGCATGAGTGTCCATAGAACTAACTAATCCATGTTAAACCAAGTAAAATAACAATCAGCACCAAAACATGAATAAGTGATAGCTCTACAAAAAGAATTTGCAAACTATTACTCATAAACAAGCTCATGAATCATGCAACTATATGTATCATTAAAAATCAATCAAACATCCCTTTTCCCAATCTTATAAAAGCATCCAACATATTTCAACCCATATTTCCAGTAGCTCTCTCATATATAATTGATAGTGTGGTGGTCTCTCAAGACTCAAACAAAAACAAAAAGACGCTCCAAGTTTATGCGATAAAGTGTTTCGATCGAAAAACAGAAGTTGGACGTGTGCAAACCGAGAGTGTGTAGGTCCAGCGGGGTTGTCTTCACATCCCCAAGCTTATGGTCTTCACCATCCTTGGATAGCTCTTGGTGCATCTCCTCCAATCCCTGTGAAAAAACTTCAAAACACCGTTTCTCCCATCTCTTTTCTGTGGGGTGCATTAATAGTGATAAACAAATAGGTTCCTTGCTGCATATAATCCTTGAACAAAAATTCATATGACATGTCCAGAAAGTGTATAATGTTGTATGCCTACTCATAAACTCAATTGGATCAAAAAGATTCAACTTAAAAGCTCAAAGCATGCATCAAACAAAATGGGACAGAATCTGTCCAGAAAAACAGCAGCAGCAAAACGTATTTTTCTACCCTACCAAACTTTCTCGAAAAATTCCGAAAAAATTCATGCATACAGAGGATGAAAAGTTGCAACTACAGTTCAAATATGAGCTCATTCGGAGTTACAGAATAAGAATTAAAAATCATACCGTGCACTGACTTGTGCAGGAATAAAATCTCCGAACGCTATAAGCAACTTTTTCAAACCAAAAAGGGTAAAACTTGGCACTTTATTAAAAACTCCAGAACCTAAACTAGACACAAATCTCTTGTTACAGCAAGAGGACACAAAGAAAAATCACACAAAAAATAACCGGGTTGCCTCCCGCAAAGCGCTTTCTTTATAGCCATATAGCTAGGCTTCTTACTTGTTGTTTATTGTGGACGAAGCTCATGAGGGAGCTTGAACTTTGGTGGTTCCCTCTTCCTTGGAAAGTGTTCCATGCACTTCTTGTGTGGAAACTGAAACTTTACATTCCCTTCCTTTGAATCAATGATAGCACCTGTGGTACGAAGAAAAGGTCTTCCAAGAATAATAGGACTAGAGGTTTTATTCCCCATGTCCATGATTAGAAAATCCACAGGCACAAAAGTCATATGTAACTCTACCATAACATCACTTACTTTTCCCAAAGCATGTTTAATAGAGTCATCAGCAAGTGCTAGTTCAATAGAGCATTTTTCAAGATTTTTCAATTCAAGCACTTCATATAGTTCTTTAGATAAAACAGAGACACTAGATCCTAGATCAAGTATGGCATGGTGTGTCTCTTTTCCAATAGTTACTAGTACCTTAGGTATCCACATATCCCCAAGCTTAGGTGGTATCATAGCCTCTTGGTTGTACCTAGCAATCTTTTCTTTCAAGACATGATTAGCAATATAAGAACCAAAACCTGCTTGGTTAGTGTTGATGGAAGGATCACTTGCAAATTTTTGTAAGATAGATATTAATTCATGCAAGCTACAATTTTCTAAGTCAAGCAAAGGATCCTTGACTTCATTAAGCATTTTAACTTCTCAACTTTCTTTTCCAACTCAATCAGCATAAGAGATTCATCATGTTCAGTTTCTTTAGCTTCTTCTTTTAAACTACCAAGTTGAGACATGAGTGGCAACAAATATTCAGGGTAGTTCAATAATTCATCAAGAGTTTCCTCCAAAGTAGAGGAACATTTCAGCAATGTTAACAGAATCATTCCAACCACAGGTGATGCTTGTGGTTTCCCTGCAGACATACTCAATAAAGTGGCTTGATTATCAGCTAGTTTAGACAAAGCTTTGTCTAGTCCTGCAGCTTGGAGTTGTAAGCCTTTAATATCAGAACTAATAGAACAACAGACTTATTCAACTCTTGTATCATGGTATTATGACTAGCAACTTGTTCCATGAGAATTTGTTAGCTCAGAATTATCATTGCGTGATATCAAAGGCTTCCAAATTATTATCATTAGCATTAGGATATGGAACAAAAAGGACGATTGTTGGGACATATGGGGGTTTATTATTGTGGGGACCCCGGACTAGCTGTACGAAATACCCGATTATGCTTAACACAACGATCCCGTGATCAGTCTGTCGTTGCACATAATCCGAATTGGATACCAAAGTTTACATCCATTACAATACCGAATAAAAAGTCTTACATAAATGGTCATTTAGACCAGTTCTTACATAGGTGCTTCATGGGCCAAACCAAAATATCAGCGGAAGCTACGGCGTGTAGACATCATATTTTAACGATGACGACCCGACAGGCAGCTGACTTGTGGAGATCCTTAGTTCGCGGTAGAAGTCGCCATATTCCTGCTCGGCGTAGCGCTCCTCCTCGTAGTCTGGCTAGGACAATAGCCAGGGACGAAACCAATTATGAGTACATTTGAAGTACTCGCAAATTACCCCCAACATGAGTATGCACCTAGCTTTTTTTTAACTTACAACTTTTATTTGTTTTAAAACTCTCTATATCTTTATTGAAAAAAGGTAAGAAGAGTTTTATAGCTATCTTTAAAAGAAGTCACCACCTCATTGTTTCTCAAAACCTTCCTTTTCCTGACCAAGGCTCACCATGGTCCCATTTATTTCCAACAACTCATACCACTCCATTTGGTATTAGTTGTCACACCTATCCACAATTCATTTTCTTTTAAACTTTAAAAGCTTTTCCAAAAACTTGCACATGATTTAGGACATCCTCCCAATTGTCCATATCCGAGGACTCGGCTATTCGAATAGTTTTGACCCTCTGCAGAGGTAGCACACTTTTTATCCCACATCCATCCGGTACTCATCGTGGTCAGCCACGTTCCCCGCCATACATGGTGTATGCGAAGTTGAGCCACCGACCCTAGCCTCTCCTTGCTCATGCTAGTATAGGATCCTACCCTTATGATAATTCCCACCAATACTACAGTCCGGTCCCGTCGGCAACCCTAAGTGTGAGGACTCATAGTTTTTCCCGGCGACCACATTTATGAAGTTTCAATACTCTCCTTATCTTTCCATAGAGTTTGAGCGAGGACCCAGGTCAAGGGAGTTCACAAACCATCCCCTCATGCATAACGGAGTCATCTCCGTCGATGAGGTATCCCATACTAATATGAGCAAATTATATGACTAAGCCCCATTCCCATATGGGGGTAAATGTGTCGCACAGATTAAGATTTGGTTGTCATAGTACTAGGACACTGTGCATTTTCATAAACTCATCATCCTCTATTTCTCCACTTCAATACCGACAATCTCGGCATTCCATAACCACACAAGTATTTCCAAAGGATTTTTGAATAAACAACATTGTTTTCCATCCTAAAGTTTTCATATAACTACTACATAGGTGGCAAAATAATTTCCAATACTTTTTGAAAAGGTTTTTAAAACATTGATTTTAAGAGTAAATCCATTTGATCAAAGTAGATGCATATATATTTAGGTGCAAGCTCAGAGAGTAGCTTGCCTTGCTCGGCAAAGTGGACTTGGTCTTGATCTTCAGGTTCAACAAATTCCCCCTCCTCGATAAATCCAGCAACGTTCTCGTCTAATCGATAAACAAACAAATACGAGCAATCACTAAACTACTCAAACAACACCACAACATCACAATCCTAAATGCTCTAAATAGCCACTGCATACATCAAACAATCCAATTTGATTTCAATTAATTGATCTAAACAATATTTATTTATGTCCAAATTATGGCAGAAACTTGTGGGATATGCTTAATTGCACAACTTGAGTTCTGTTGGTCACAAAAATACAAACTAAAATTCTCTGGAAAGCTACTGATGTGTAGAAGACAACCCCATTTGATTTGGAGTCATTGGAGTTACCAAACTCCCTACACATTTGTTTGAATCCAGAAGCTTAATAACCAAGTTTTGGCTACCATTTAAATTCTATTGCTTCAAAAATTAAATCCTTTCGGGGTCACTAAACATGACTAAATGTGACCCTACAAAATTGGTCCTAATTCGTTTGGGTTAACCATTTAACATATTTAAATGTTTGAGTGCAGAAGGGTGTTTAAACTTCTACTTTAAACTAAACAAATACTACTGCACAAATAATTCTACCAAAATTATGGAAGCTAAAACAAGGCAGTACTAAGCTAACAAAATTGGTTTGGAATTATTTGGATTAACAGAGTATCAGAAACAAACAAGTTTAGATTTTAAACCTTCTGTAGTATTTTTAATAATACTTTTTATTTGTTTAATTAAATGACATGGATCCAATTGGGTTGGTTAACCATTTTCATAAGCTTTCCAGAACAATTGAGTTTGATTTATTTGGATTCCTAAATCTCGAGATATTGAATTTACAATTTGGGTCCAGTACTGAATTTTATAGAAACTAGAAATTCGAAATTAATCAAACTAGTGGATAATGTTGAGAACCCTGACATGTGGGGTCTACACGTCAGCGTCTCACGGAGAAAAGTCTCCCGCGCGGAATTGTTTAAAATGCTGACAGTGGGTCCCAGATGGCAGTGTAACTAAGCACGAAACGGTACGTGGCCGTAGATCTTAGATCCAACGGCGCACGGAGGCTACCATCGGCGACGACCTAAAATAGGCGGCGCCGTGGCTCCGGCGACGGCGAGCAGCATGATTCGCTCACCTGAGAGGGCTAGGGACGGCGGAGATGGTGCAGATCGACGGCGGAGGCTCGGGCGAACGTCCTGGCTGAGTCCTGCTTGCTGGGACGGCGTCTAGCTCCGGCGGCGTGCTTCTGAACTTCTCACGGCCACGGCAGCAACTCCGGCGAGGTTCCTGCGGCGCTTCTGGCACGAATCAACGGAGAAAAAGGAGCGGGTGAGTGTGGTGAAGAGGGGGCAACACGGTGCAGGGCCTAGGGGAGAGAATGGGGCAGAGCAGAGCTGGGGTTGCGTCGTCGCCTACCTCGGACTGTCGAGCACGGGCACGAGCAGCAGCGAGCTCGCGGCAGCGGCTCCGCCCTCCTGGTGGTGCACGGGCGAGTGGAGGGTGTGGTGGAGCAAGGGAGAGGCAGTGTGGCGTGGGGAAATGCGAGGTGCGGGCTCGAGTTTAAATAGGCGCGACGGCGGCGCACGGTGGTCGCGGTCCAGCGGCGTCCAGAGGGCGGGAGAGGCCGGCGCGCGGTGTCTGGGGGGTCCGGGCGTGGGCTAGGGTTCGCGGCGTAGAGGATTGCGTGGCGAGGTGCAGCGAGCTGGGCCAATTTTGGCCGGCGCCGTCCGTTTAACCACGGCGGGCATCGGGGGACAACGGCGTAATGGCGAGGGGTGAGGCTCTCCCCTGCCAGCAGAGGGTGCAGAGGCACGGAGCGTGGACGGCTATGGGCAAGGGGGGACCTGGGGGGCCTGGGAACGGCGTCGAGCGAGCTGCGGCCATGGCGACACGCACGGCGACAGTGAGCTAGGGGAGGTAGGAGACGACGACGTTTTTGCAAAAACCCCCCTGGCTCCTGTGCGTTGCTTCTTTTCCTTCTTCTTTCTTCTATTTACTTTTTCGTCCTTCTGTTATTTGCAGTAGTACTTCTTGATTTTATTTGAGGCACTAAATTAATTTAGAAAAATTTGGCAAAATTTGTGGGGCCTTCTCATAATGTGCAGAAGCTCCACAAAAATTGGCTTTGCAAAATAAAATGTTTTGAAACATTTTCTTTTATAGTGTTTCAATTATGGCATTTTAATTTATTTCTACTTTGTTTACTTTTGAATTTTAAAACTAGTTTGAAAATATTATTTGAGAGAGATAAGTAGTAAGGATGAAATGGGAGGGTTTGCACTACCACTCCACTGAGTTTTGTTGGAAACAAATTGAGATCCTCACTTGGAGAATTTGTGTGGCACTTGCCACATTTATTTTTCTTGTTTTGCTTTTACTTTATTTCTCTCCTTTTCTTCATGTTTGTCTTTAGAGCAAGCAACACACCAACAAGAAGAAATAAACAACACAAGCAAGAATATGAGATCAACACATATAATTTTAACAAAAGTTTTTGTTTGCTCTCATTTTTGGAACTAATAATACTTGTTGATAATTTTGGGATGTTACAATTATAAGAGTTATAATTGTTGTTACCATACCCATTATTACCATAGTTCCTAATGAAGTTGACATCAATATTTTCAGAATTGTTTCCAACTAGTTCTTGCAAAGGAACATTTTCAACACTAGGTTTATTAAGCAAAGCAAGAATAGTATCCATTTTAGATGACAAATCATTAGTTTCTTCAATAGAGTTCACTTTCTTAGAAGGATTAGGTGCCCTATCTGTATGCCATTGACTATAGTTTTGTAAAATGCTTTCCAATATATTTTTAGCTTCTACTATAGTCTTACTCATAAAAGCACCTCCAGCAGCAGAATCAAGTATGTTTCTAGACATGTAGTTTAAACCATTGTAGAAAGAGTGTAATATGGTCCATTCATTAACTCCATGTGAGGGACAAGTTCTAAGCATAAGTTTTATCCTATCCCAAGCCATAGCAACATGTTCATTTTCATTTTGCCTAAAAGAAAGGATGTTGTTTCTATTTTGCAAAATTTTAACAGGGGGATAATATTTCTTAATGAAAGCTTCTTTTAGATCACCCCAAGAATTAATACTACCAGATGGCAAGGAATGCAACCACTCTTTAGCTTTTCCTCTAAGTGAAAAAGGAAATAACTTCAGTTTTAGGATATCACTTTCCACATTTTTAAACTTCTGCATGTCACATATTTCAACAAAATCATGAAGATGCATAGAGGCATCCTCCATAGCACTACCACCAAATTGTTCCCTAGTTATCAAGTTCAACAAACTAGGACTTACTTCATAGCTCTCAGCATTTATCTTAGGTGTGGCAATAGCTCTCGTGATAAATTGATCATTAGGAGTGTTTGTGTAGTCACACAACTTAGTTCTTTCTCCCATTTTAGCAAGTTTTTTTGGTATTTTTAATTTTTTATGCAAAACTGAAATAAATATGATATGATATGCAATGACACTAACAAAACAAATAAATTGCTTTGTAAGTAAAGGTGGATAAGATGGTGCTCACGTAGATGCAACCTCCCCAAGCTTAGGTGTTAGCACAAGTTGGTGACGTTGACTTTGTTGTGAGATGAATGCGATGATGCACACCCTTGGATAAATCTCTCAGCTACGATTCCCCGGCAACGGCGCCAGAAAACGTCTTGATGATCCCGAAGAGCAAGTCTTGATGCCTGCACAAATAAACGGGATTAGGTTGAGACTCCAAGTGCAGAGTGTGTAGTAAGTGGAAGACAGTTTTCCCCACGAGGGGTGACTCGAGGGTTTAATATCAAACTCTCGGGGAATCTGAAGTGGTAGATTTATCTTCTTATCCTTCTTTTGGTTACCTACAAAACAAGGTTAGATGTTTTGGTCCTCAACCTCACCTGTGGTTGTCAAGCACAAGGTGTAAGAATGATATCAGGATAGTTATGCAATGCAAACAGGAAATAAATATGCAATGATGGTGGATGCAATGATAAATGATATTTTTGGGTTTTTGAATGATGTATGCAAGATGAAAAGTATTTTTGTATTTTCGGACTTAATGATGGCTGAAAATAGAAAAGTGGTATATGGTGTTGGAAAGGTGTTTCTTATGATTAAAAATGGACTGGGGTTCATGGTTTCACAAATGCACTCTCTCTTTATAAAGTGGTAGACAATGGAACACACAAAGTTAACATATGAGATTGCAACACAGGGTTTGATAACAAGTTACTTAGATATATGGGCATCACGTCCTAACATAGAGGTTTTTTGGTTATTAACCTCTCTTATACTCCACCAAGATGCGAACTAAATCATAACACCTCAGTAATTAAGATAACTCAGAGTATAGCATTAAGTATCATGACATGAAGTGAAAATAAGAACATGCTAGATCTAGTCATGGAGTAGTGGCAATGGTCACACCCACATCCCCGGTAGCATGGTATTTTAGTTTATCCCTAGTGAGGCAACAAAGTAAGGTAAAGATGCCAAAGTGGATCGCAGAACTTTCTCTCACGTTCACTGCACTAGCCACCCCCCGTTACTCCAACTAATGCACACGTTCCCCCACACACGCTCTCATAAACATGCTTGATCAAAACAAGTAGACAAGAACGGGGTACATAATATGCATCTATACTCATAACTGAAACAAACATTGCAATCTCAAACATATATTAACTCATAAAGATCCACCACAAAAGTATTACAACGGTGACCGTAATCATGTTCAGCAGCTCATACGGTGCTAATTAGTGAAGCTCAAGAGAGGAGAGATACATAAGTTACTTCCACAAACCCATAGTCCAGAGGTGGACTACTCCCTCTTCATCATGGAGACGGTGGAGAAGTCGATGGAGAAGATGGAGACCACGCCGGCAGCGCCCCGCCGGAGTTTTCCCCCTCCAATCTGCAGCTCCTGATCTCCGTTTCGGTGTTTCTGTGTTTGTGCGGCGCTCCTTCCAGAGAACGTCGGGGGACCTTTTTTATAGGCGTTTTTAGGTCAAGACGAAGGCGGTGGAGCGAAGATCGACGGCAACGGAGCCACGAGGCCCAAATGGGTGGGTCCCACGCGGCCTGGTACTTTGGCCGCGTGGGCCCCCCTCGTTTGGCCCTCGGGCCTCCGTTTGCTCGCTTCCTTTTTCCGTAGTCCTTCTTCGTTCCAAATATTGACGCCTGTAAATTTCCAGGTGATTTCGTTGACGTTTGGGTCCCTGAAACATTAAAATACAAAACTAGGGTTTTCTGCCTGTGCATGGTTAATTCCATAAAAATAGGAAATCATTAAGATATTTCCAAAATCATGATAAAACATTGATATAACCCTTATATGATGCAAATATGATTGGAATATAAGCAATTAAAGTGCAAAGTTCATGTATGCATTTTACATGCATCAGTCACCTCAGAAATTATTTTGTTTTTATCGTTTTACCTACTCGAGGACGAGTAGAACTAAGCTTGGGGATGCTTGATACGTCTCAAACGTATCTATAATTTCTGATATTCCATGTTGATATTATACCAATTGTTACATGTTTTATATACACTTCATAGCATTTTTATGCATTTTCTGGGACTAACCTATTAACAAGATACCACAGTGTCAGTTCCTGTTTTCTGCTGTTTTTGTATTCCAGAAAAGCTAGTCTGGAAATATTCTCGGAATTGGACGAAACTTGGACATAACCTCCTATTTTTCCAACACAAAGACGGAGTCCAGAGGAGAGACGGAGGAGGGCCACGTGGCACCCACACCATGGGGCCGCGCGGCCCCCTGCCGCGCCGTGGGGTGGTGTGGGGCCCTCGTGGCTCCGCAGCCACCGCCCTTTCGCCTATTTATTCTTCCCGACGCGAAAACCCTAAATACCCGAGCCATTATCCACGAAAAGTTCCAGAGGCGCCGCCGCCGTCAACCCTAGCTCGGGAGGGTTCAGAAGCTCTTCCCGGCACCCTGCCGGAGAGGGGAATCATCACCGGAGGGCTCTACATCACCATGCCTGCCTCCGGAGTGATGTGTGAGTAGTTCATCCTTGGACTACGGGTCCATGGCAGTAGCTAGATGGTTGTCTCTCCATTTTATGCTATCATGTTTAGATCTTGTGAGCTGCCTATCATGATCAAGATCATCTTATTGTAATGCTACATGTTGTGTTTGCTGGGATCCGATGAATATTGTATACTATGTCAAGTTGATTATCAATCTATCTTATATGTTATTTATGATCTTGCATGCTTTCCGTTACTAGTAGATGCTTTGGCCAAGTAGATGCTTGTAACTCCAAGAGTGAGTATTTATGCTAGGTAGTGGGTTCATGGCTCCGGTAATCTGGGAGAGTGACAATAACTTCTAAAATTGTGGATGTGTTGTTGCCACTAGGGATAAAATAACCGATGCTTAGCTTAAAGGTGCGTCGTTAGGTCTAATGCATTTGTTTACATTACGCCCATTACTTAATGCAATTATCCGTTGCTTGCTACTTAATACCAACGGGGAACTCGGTATGACAACCTGGCGGTGGATTATTAGTCATAGACGCTGTTGGATAACGGTCTATGTATTTTGTGGTAATGCACACATGAATATCATAGTAATCATCATGTCATATATATGCATTGTCATGCGCTCAATATTTTGTCAATTGCCCAGCTGTAATTTGTTCACCCAGCATGTTAGTTATCTTTTATGGAGAGACACCACTAGTGAACTGTGGACCCCGGTCCATTCTTTTACACTGATAATACAACCAACTGCAAACACTGTTCCTTTTCATTCTCTGCAATTTACTACTGTTTTCCACACCATATGTTTAATCCTTTGTTTTCAGCAAGCCGGTGAGATTGACAACCTCACTGTTTCGTTGGGGCAAAGTAGTTTGATTGTGTTGTGTGGAGATTCCACGTCGGCGCCGGATTCCCTGGTGTTGCGCCGTGCCATATTCCGCCACCAACAACCTTCAGAAGTGATTTCTTGCTCCTACTGGTTCGATTAAAACTTGGTTTCATACTGAGGGAAAACTACTGCTACACTGCATCATACCTTCCTCTTGGGGTCTCCCAACGAACGTGTGATCCACGTAATCACGCCTTTAGCCACATCCACTGAGCTGTCGTGCCACCGCTGTCCGCAAACAAAGTCCTAGAGATAACGTACCAGACGTACACGCGGGCATACGTCTTGATCACGTCCTCATCGGCTCCAACGGGGCAGGTCCTGAAGTTATCTACTATCCACGGGTATGCAGCACCGGCAGGGATTCTGTAGGAACTCTTGTCCTCGCCCTCCTCAGGAGCCATACCAATAAGGTCCTGCATCTGCGCACGCCACCCTGAAGAATCTGTGCTCATACAAAGAGGCTTCCCCTCGATAGGAAGTCCAAGGATCATGGAAACATCCTGTAGAGTGGGCGTCATCTCGCCGGTCCGGAGGTGGAAAGTCTGTGTCTCTGGCCTCCAGCGGTCAACAAGGGCGGTGATTGCAGGCGCGTTCAGATAGGGGGTCGATCGGCTCACAAGCTGGATGAACGGGAGGAGGCCTAGCATCTCGATGTACGGAGTGTAGCGCTCATCGTACGGCATGTCACTCGACGACGCCCCGTGAGACCGAATCTTCAACGGTTTCATCTCCTACAAACATACAGCCAATATAATTACGACATATCAAACACATTCCAACAATAGGAAAATTGACAAGTCCAATAGTACTTGTCTTACCTCCTTAAGCTCCTTCAAGAAATAGGCCCGGTGTGCAACATCGTAGTGATTATTGAGTAACCACACCATCCTACGTATTTCCAAACAGCAAATGAACCAAATAAGAATAACAAAACTAATATGTGAGAACAACAAAATGTAATATCAATAAAACAACCTAATATGTGAGTTACATATTAGGTTCTACAAATAGATAGTTCTACAAATAACCATAGATAGTTCTACAAATAGATTATTGAGTTACATATGTGGGAATGTGACCGAATGTGTGAGCAATTTTTAATCAAAACCATAGCTAGTTCTACAAATAATACTACACATTTTTACCACCTACACATACACAATCGGTTTCTAAGCAAAATTAGCCTACTAAATATTTAACAACTAATACTATAGCTAATCTAATGCTAAAGATTATACAAACATGCTATGGGTCCACAACGAAATCCAAATCAACTAGAAATTAGGGTTCATACGAAACTTGCACAAAGAGGCCAAATAGGGTCAATTTATTGGACAGAAAGTGGGGGATCAGAGGAGAATACCTGGGGAAGGTAGTTGGGGACGAAATCCCCACGCTTTTTCTTTCAATTCGGAGAGATTTTGGTGAAGGATTAGAGAGGGGGAGAGAGAACCGCCGCCGCCATCCTCTCTCTATTCTTCTCTCGGGTGGATTTGGTGGACTGGCTAGGACGTCCCGAGCCATCGCGCGACTTAACACTGCCAGATGAGTAGCGCCTGATCAAGGCGCTACATGACAGCACCATAGCGCCTTGTGATCGGGCGCTATACCGCCAAAAGTGGGTCCCGGCTGGCCCCGCAGCTGCCACGCTGGCAGGATGTGTAGCGCCTTATCGGAAGGCGCTATTCTGTATAGTGTAGCACCCGATCGTGGGGCGCTACTCAAAATGGTTAGTTGGGGGAAATAGTTTCGCCGAACATTCATTCTGTGAATTAGTTTCGCCACGTGGTCAAACGTGTCCATTTTGCCCAGAACTTCATAGATCAACAGTTCCATTGAATGCGAGATCCAAACATAGAGAAACTAAGAGAGAACTAACTACTAACCATCACGAACAGTTTAAAATTCAAGAGATTGTCTCACCACTCACCAACGAGCCCCGCTTCTCGGTGAGAGTCACAGCAGTAACCAATGGATTACTAGTTTTGCAAGAAGATCTACACTTAACCCATTGTGATAGCATCATAGCAGAGGCAAGCAAATACAAGTACACTCCAGAAAGTGAGTACACCGGAGAAGAACACTGCCCTCTGCCCTGTCCTGCAGCAATCAGGACAAAAGAGTGAGTCAGCTCCATGCTGGCGACGCTAGACGACACGCTACAATCTGAAGTTCTGCAGATCAGATCAGATAAGCCATACACTTCCCCCCAGCGAATTCTTAATTATCAGAATTTCAAGTGAAGCAACTCAGAATTTTGTGTCCTCACCTCAAATTGCTGTCAATCCTTATCCCCAGAACAAGCAAAGGCCAAACCATCCTAGCTTTCCGGGAAAGAGACATGCTCATCGTATAGTGCGTAGTGAAGGGGCACAGTCAGTCAGAGATCTCGCATGTTTTGGCATGTTCATCAATAAAAAAGAAGATGCATGAATCATCACATGCAGCAACTAGGCCGTGGCGACATGCTCTTCCGTTTTCTCGTTTAAAAGAAGCTTAGATCTCTGGCCGCTAAAGTCCGCCATGAATAATGCAACAGCATGACCAACAGTTGCAAGGAGGGGCCATACAAGAGCACATGGTTATCAGTTAGAGTACATGTTTTTAATTCTCAAACTGAGGATTGAAATGATAAACCATGGAGCAAGGACGGTGGATCCAATCTTGGCAGTGCTACTGTGCTAGCTCACTGTAGGGTCAACTTGTCATTACTATTCACTGGCATAATTATCACATGCAGTCGTAGAGCATAGATCAACATTTCCAGGACGCAAAGTCATTCACCAAGCAAGCAAGCATGCTAATGGTCCATTACCTGTTCTTCAAGGAAGCTTCCTTTGTGAATTTTTTTTTAAATAATATTATTTTAAACTTTTATTCAAAAAATAGCACGCATTTTTAAAAAATTCAGAAAATAGCGCGGTGTCGTGATGGGCCGTGCCGAATCCAGTGGTTTCGTCATGGGCCAAGACGAAAGCCACCTTTCGGCATGGCCATGAGGAAACCTAGCTATTGAGGAAAGCAACTGGAGGAGGAGGTACCTTCTTCCTTCTGTTTATTTTTTTTATTAAAACGAAAGTTGCTCAACCGTATCATTATTCGTGATAAAATATATATATAATATATGCGCGTCGACAAGTAGGTTCCATTCCCATGATCGGTTTCGAGTTTGGTCGACTCTAACTGTTTAATTTTGGATCAAAATTCGTAAAAACATTTGACGAATTTTGTCAAATTCATTGCACTCAGTCGTTTGTTTAAATTTTTCTTTCACAAGTAGATGGATATCACCCTTCCAAACAATTTTTATGTTTTAACTTTTTTATTTTGGCCATCAAAATAAAAAAGTTAAAGGCCAAAATAAAAAAGTTAAAACATAAAAGTTGTTTGGAAGGGTGATATCCATTTACTCATGAAAGGAAAATTTAAACGGTCGACTGAGTGCGACAAATTTGACAAAATTCGTCAAATTATTTTGCAAATTTCGATCCAAAATTAAGGATTTAGAGTCAACCAAACTCGAAACCGATCACGGGAATGGAATCCACTCGTTGACGCGCATATATTTCATATATATTTTATCACAAATAATGATATGGTTGAGCAACTTTCATTTTAATAAAAAAATTAAACAGGAAAAAGAGAACCTACCTTGCTTCATTTGCTTTCCTCACCAGCCATGCCGAAAGCTACCTTCCTTCATTTGCTTTCCTCATGGGCCATGCCAAAACCTGCCTTTCGTCCTGGCCCATGACGAAACCTTTGGTTTCAGCACGCCCCATGACGACACCGCGCTATTTTCCAATTTTTTTGAAAAAGCGTGCTACTTTTCAAATAAATGTCTAAAATAATTTTTTTTATTTAAAAAAACCCCCTTTGCGTTGGGCCATGTCATTGGATTCTATATCCAGGATGACTGCATTGTCTGTCAGCGGTCAAAACTGGAACACAGAAAGAATCCTACAAGGAGCAGCTTCAGCAGAAGCGTGCCAAAATTTTGCACCAGAAAATTTCGACTTATCACACGTCCTATGGATTGAGATGGCAAACGACTACACCACATCAGACAAACCTTCATGACAGTGGCTGATCTAGAGGGTGGAGAAGGTGACCACAACTCGCAACCGATTCCAGGATGGCAAGACACTGCAGCTCAAGTTCTCCGCCAACCCGTGGCAACGCTATCTACAGTTGCACACTGACCATTTATTTTGAACTTTTTTTCTTCATTTGCTAGCATAGTAAAAATCTGAAGATGCAGTCATGCAGAGATTCGGAAGTCAGGCACCTATAGAACAAAATGAACATCATTAGCAGGCATGACACTGTGTTAACAAATGATGATAAACCGTCTTGTCAAACAAGGAATCCAATAGGCACATGCAAGCAAGCACACAATAATGCACCCATGCATACACTGCGGCCCAACTTAGCGGAGCTTCTTGGCGTCATTAGAGAGCGACACTCCAGATCCTTATCAATAATGATCCGTCAACCAAGCCAAGCCTGCGGTGAACATAGTACCCAGATTGATCAAAGCAGTGGTTAGCCGGTCGGCTCTTCTTCTCAGTAGTACTACAGTGATGCACAATTGTATTTCCTCCAATCATCATCCAGACATCCCATGGGTTACTATCTTGCATCTGATAGTTCCACTATATTTTGATAAGCACCTGAGAGGGGTATTTTTTTTAGTTCTCATAGACTAAAGAGCAACAACCAACCTCGGGACGCTCGCGATCCTTATCAATAATGCTCTGTCAACCATGCTAAGCCTGCCGTGAACAGAGTACTACACAGATTCATCAAAACAAGTTGTTGGCCGGTCGGCTCATGTGCTTCTCAGCAGTAACACGCTGATGATGCAGCATGCCTCGTTTTTCTGCAGTGCACAGCTGTATTTCCTCCCCCCATCATCATCCCATGGATGACTATCTTGCATTCGATAGTACCAATATCTTCTGATAAGCACATGAGAGGGACACCTTTTGAGATTCTGATCAAGAAAGAGCAAGGACTAACCTCTCGCACTTCTGTGCCCGGCAATAAAGGCACAGATTCTTTTTGTAGTTTCAAACATCTGCAAAATTCCAACTTAGGGATGATAGCACTGGATAGTGTCCACAAGATGGTATATCAATGAGGCCACACGGTTATGATCTAATTCGATAGGATTGAAGGTGTCCGATGTTCCCAGCAGACCAGTGGCCCATCGCACCCTCATAATTTCAGTTCCTGGAACAAGGAAATCCCAGGCACCAATTAGCTCATCTTAAGCCGGAGCATCTTATCTATATCCACATATCAGCACTACGGCTATGCAAAGGTGGCAGCCACATATATGATGATATATATCCATTTCAAGTGAAGGCGAATTTAATCCTGCCAAAATTTTCTTTTTTATTGTCAAGAAAATAGAAAACCATAATAAACACCGTATGAAGAACATCCAGTATTTTATATGACTAGATGAATTAATTTTACACGGAACAAATTTATGCCATTAGGATATCTGCAATGCAAGCTACTTTTACAGGGTGAGAAGAAAGGCACAATATAAACACATCATCATGTACCCAGAAGTCGTGATGCAATGCAAGCATAGGTGCTTCGATAGTTACATTATCTGTTAACTAGAGGTAGTTATAAAACAGGCACATGTTGCACTAGTATGCTATTGCTACAAAATTAGTACGTTAGCTGTCCTGATTGGCAAGGGAAATCAGCAATCTTTTGTTAAGCACCTCCAAACATCTGCATCATGTACGCTCTTACGTACTAGAGTTCACACAAATGAACCACTCATTTGCAATTGGTGCAAGTTGGTTCCCAGCAAGCAATCAGGTCAAGGGCTTAGCTTGGAATCTTGGACAAAGTATTTTCTGAATCTGTGCAAGTTGGTTCCAACTACTGCAAGATGAATCACTCATTTCCAGTTGAGATGTATGCACAAAGTATTTAATAATCACATAGACAATCAAATGTTATCTATTGGACTTTCAGCTACACGCTATCATAATGAAGTTTTCGTCGCAATCCTCCCAGGAAATGTGTCTAACCAGATCAAGAGCAGTAGTAGCAATGAACCGAAGTCCAGTTGTGCAGATTGTTAGATGGCTTTGCTGAAATCATTGATCATCTGCTGAACCATAGAGTTCATCTTGTTATAGAAAAGGCGCTTAAGCATTAAAGCTACCTGCAGGTTGTCAAGATATCGGTAGAACAATTCAATGAAATGAGTCAATGGCTAAGACTCACCATGTTAGCCCAATGCAAAATCCTTCAAACTATTGAGTAACTAATTAATCTGGATAACCTTCAATTCCATAATGAGCTAAGGTTTGATGGTTTCCAAACATTCTCCATATTTGTACTCTCGACACAAGCATCCATGGATGAACTTAGTATTAACACAATCTTTCTAATCTCAGTAATACATATGTACTCGCGACACAAGCATCCTATTCAACGCTTCTATTCATTTTGACTCAAGAGTATGCTGTTACATAAAGATATCAGCACTATAACCTGCTAATAAACTTGGCATACCTAATGACTTTACAGAAAAAACTTCCACTAGATTTATATGCAAGAGTGGTACTCCATACTGCAAAGATGTTAGTTAGTACCATGTTATCCAGTTTAGTTAAAACAGTACAGCATATTATGTTAACAGCCAATAGAAGGTCTATTCTCTTCTTCTTTCTTTGACGATTTAGTGTCTTCCATTATATTCCCACTTAATGAATTCAACCAAGGCAGGTTTCTGTAACAAAATGGAAATTTTCCCTGGCATACCAATATATGTTTCTGAAGTCTTTCGGTAGAGTGGCAACCCTTAACACAGGCAATATGAGATGTTGCATTTGCAGCTTGCCAAAGCCACTATCTTGTCACTAATTTGAGCAGGAAAACAACAGCATTCATCAGCAATACCGAATACCATTGATGGCTAACTGCCATAGCCCATAGAGTGTACATTCTAGTATCATCTGATCTTAAAATCAAACATCACAATACAAATCAAATAACAACAAGTACTAGGGAAACATCTCAAAAGGCTAAAAGAAAAAGCTCACGCGAAATCTTCCACCAAGATCGCCTTCTCCACCATCTCATCCTCCTCCTCCTTCCGCTCCTCTACTTCTCGGATCCCCTCGACGCAACCCTTCTCCTGTCCCAACTTCTTCTTCAGCTCTTCCCCGACCACAACAACCCTATCCTCCTCGTCTCCGCGCCCAATGACTACCACCTCGTCGCTTCCTCCGCCTCTGCCTCCGTCGCCGACGACCACGACCTCGTCGGCGCCGCCCTGACGGCCACCCCCGGGGCCAATAAGGGCGTCAGGAATTGCCCCGCATGTGGGTCCCGCGTCCTCAACGCAGCCTCCACGGGGCGGGAGGGGGGCATCTCCGTCGTCCTCCTCGTCGTCGGAGAGGGAGAGCTGGGGAACCGGGAGGATACGGCCATGGCGGCCAGGGAGAAGGCCTCGGCGATGGACTCCGGCGGGAGCGCGCAGTCCTCCAGGCCTGCGTCCTCGAGGCGCGGCGGCCGGATGGGCTCGCCGGAGCCGGTGAGCAGCCTGCCTTCCTCTGCCATTTTGCTGTCAGCCACGTGCGCAGACTGGAGGTTTCGGGAAGGCGTTGTGGGCTAGCGTGCTTCCATATGCTTTTCTACGAGGCACATTCAATGGGGAGCGCCTATAGGACGCGGTGTTAGATTTTTGGGCCATTTGGGCAGGCAATAAAAATTGCTGAAAATCTCAAATTGGTCCATGTGCATGTCAGAATTTTAGAGATGCAAAGTGATGCTAAAGTTTAGTCCCACATTGCTAGTTGAAGGAGACAAACACCCCCTTATAAGTTGGAGTGTTGTGACACTTGATGTGCTAGTTGAGAACAGAAGGCTCTCTCCCGCGCACTCCTCATCCGCCGCCGTCCGTCTCGTCACGACACGCCGCGGGTTGCGGGAATGAGCCGATGACTATATTTTTGCTGTTCAGGAAAATCGAGTCGCTAGCGTACGCCGGCCCACGTTGTACCCGTTAGGGTTTCCCGAACCGCACTATATATTGTCGTGCACTGCGTGCGCCGTCACACACCGAACCAATCTAGGTTTTGCCAATCTCGTGCCTTGCGCCGCCACCGTAGTCTACTCCATCCCGTGCGCCGGCGTGCACCGGCGAACGGGACAGCAGGTCTCCGGAACCACTTGTCCTTGTGATCCTGTACGGGAGAGGGCGAATAAGGTTTTTGGGAAGCGCCCCGCGCGACTGCTTTCAAGTTCTTCATCACGGCTCGACTTCCTGGACGATCTCCGGGTCCGCGGGCGACTCGTCTCCAACGTCGTCTTCTTCGAGCTGCTACCGTCGCCGCTCAAGCTGCTGCCGTCGCTGCTCCAACGACTACTTCATCTACAATTGTTCGGTACGTTCGTCACGTTCCGATGGCTGTGTTCGTAGATGTCTTGCTGCTGTTCATGTTAATTAATACGTCTAGTATTTTCGAGATTAACATGTTAGTAGCTCTTGCGATCATGCTTTATATTCTGGAATTAATCATGGAAATTATGCCTAATAATCCAACAATCCAAAAACCTTATATTTGTTATAGGCAATTTCCTGAGTTAAACATGGGACATCTATCTGATGCGCTGAGGCCGGACAAGTTTACCGGTGTGGACTTTAAGAGATGGCAGTACAAGACCACACTGTGGTTGCGATCTCTGAAAGTGTTCGAGGCTAGTGAGGGTTTACCTGAAGGAACTATATCTGACGAGGATCAGAACAAGTTCAAGGAAACCAATACTGCCTTTGTGGGACTCGTTCTGAGTGCTCTTAGCAACAAGCTGTTTGATGTGTACATGCACATTACAGATGCCAAAGAGCTCTGGGAGGCACTGAACGCTAAGTTCGGTGTAGCAGATGCTGGCAGTGAACTGTACATCATGGAGAGCTTCCATGACTTCAGGATGGCTAACAACCGTTCTGTAGTCGAACAGGCTCATGAGATACAGTGCATTGCTAAGGAGCTTGAGCACGCTAAGTGTGCCTTACCTGACAAGTTTGTGGCTGGATGCATTATTGCAAAGTTGCCCTCTTCATGGAGGAACTTCGCCACAACTCTCAAACACAAGAGACAGGAGATATCGGTTGAAAACCTGATAGCGTCTCTTGATGTTGAGGAGAAGGCTCGGGCTAAGGACACTGCTGAGAGAGGTGGTGAAGGTCAGTCTAGCGCCAACATGGTGCAGAAGAACTTTCACCATGGCAAGAGCAAGGCAAAGAGCAAGCCTTCCTTCAACATGCCTACCAAGACTACTTCTTTCAAGAAGAAGAAGAAGATGCTGAACAAATCTGAGCTAAAGTGCTACACTTGTGGAGAGCCCGGACACTTCTCTGTGGACTGCCCAGATCGTGCAGACAAGAAAGGGAAGGCGCCAAAGCATGTCAACGTCGTGACCGCTAGCAATGCTGATGGGTACGGTAATTTACCGATTGTGCTTTCAGTATTTCAATCTCCATGTTGGTGGATTGATACGGGTGCTAATGTTCATGTATGTGCTGACATCTCTATGTTCACTTCTTATCAGGTCGCAGATTCAAGCGTCTTAATGGGGAATGGATCACATGCTTCTGTTCGTGGTGTTGGCACGGTAGATCTGAAGTTTACTTCGGGGAAGATCGTGCAGCTGAGGAACGTGCAGCATGTCCCTACTATGAACAAGAATCTCGTTAGCGGCTCCCTTCTATGCAGAGATGGGTTTAAATTAGTCTTGGAGTCCAATAAATAGTTGTGTCAAAGTTTGGACAATTTATTGGTAAAGGGTATGAGTGCGGAGGCTTGTTCCGCTTTTCATTATCGGATTTTTGTAATAAGTCAGTAAACCATATTTGTGGCAGTGTGGATTCGGATGCTAATGTTTGGCACTCTCGTTTATGTCATGTTAATTTTGGTTTAATGAGTAGACTTTCCAGTTTGAGTTTAATTCCTACTTTCACCATTGCCAAAGGTTCTAAGTGCCATAGCTGTGTGCAATCTAAGCAACCTCGAAAGCCTCACAAGGCAGCCGAGGAGAGAAACTTGGCACCACTAGAACTCGTACATTCGGATCTATGTGAGATGAATGGCGTGTTGACAAAAGGTGATAAGAGATATTTCATGACTTTAATCGATGATGCTACTAGGTTCTGTTATGTATATTTGTTGCACACTAAAGATGAAGCTTTAGACTACTTTAAAATCTATAAAGCTGAAGTAGAAAATCAATTAGAGAGAAAGATCAAACGTCTTAGGTCAGATCGTGGTGGCGAGTATTTCTCCAACGTATTTGATGAATTCTGTGAGGAACATGGTATTATTCATGAGAGGACGCCTCCCTATTCGCCCCAATCAAACGGGGTTGCCGAGAGGAAAAACCGCACGCTGACCGACTTGGTGAACGCCATGTTGGACACTGCTGGTTTATCTAAGGCATGGTGGGGGGAGGCTTTGTTGACTTCGTGTCATGTCCTGAATAGAGTTCCTAACAAGGATAAAGAGAAGACACCTTACGAGGAGTGGTCTGGGAGAAAACCATCACTTTCTTATTTTCGTACTTGGGGATGTTTGGCGAAAGTCAATGTTCCAATTCCTAAGAAACGAAAACTTGGACCGAAGACAGTGGATTGTGTCTTTCTAGGTTATGCTCAGCGGAGCATTTGCTATAGATTTTTAGTGGTTAAATCTGAGATACCTGATATGCATGTTGATACTATTTTGGAATCTCGTGATGCAACATTTTTTGAGAACATGTTTCCTATGAAGGATATGCATAGCATTGCTAGAATTTCTTCTGAGATATTTGCTGAACCTAGTACATCTGTTGATCATTCTGAACAACCACATGTTGAGGAAGTCCTTGAGAAGGATGACAATGAATCAGCTCCCAAGAGGAGCAAGAGACAGAGGACTGAAAAATCCTTTGGTGATGATTTCATTGTGTACCTTGTGGACAATACTCCCACGTCCATTGCAGAGGCATTTGCATCTCCTGATGCTGATGACTGGAAAGAAGCTGTCCATAATGAGATGGACTCGATTCTTTCTAATGGAACTTGGGAATTATCTGAACGACCCTACGGCTGCAAACCTGTGGGTTGTAAGTGGGTGTTCAAGAAGAAGCTAAGGCCTGATGGTACTATTGAGAAGTACAAGGCACGGCTTGTGGCCAAGGGCTACACCCAGCGTGAAGGCGAAGATTACTTTGACACCTATTCACCTGTTGCTCGACTTACCACCATTCGTGTACTACTTTCCCTGGCTGCCTCCTATGGTCTTATCGTTCATCAAATGGACGTAAAGACAGCTTTCCTTAACGGAGAGTTGGAAGAGGAAATCTATATGGATCAGCCTGATGGGTTTGTAGTAAAAGGTGAAGAGAGAAAGGTGTGCAAATTGTTAAAATCTTTGTATGGGCTGAAGCAAGCACCTAAGCAATGGCATGAGAAGTTTGACAAACTCTTACGTCTGCAGGCTTTGCCATTAATGAGGCTGACAGGTGTGTGTATTATCGCCATGGTGGGGGCGATAGTGTTATATTATGCTTGTATGTTGATGACATACTTATTTTCGGTACAAGCATGATAGTGATAAATGAGGTCAAGTCTTTTCTGTCAAAGAGCTTTGATATGAAAGATCTGGGACAAGCTGATGTGATCCTGAACATTAAGTTGATTAGGGATGAGAGTGGGATTACGTTAACGCAATCACACTATGTTGAGAAGGTCTTGAGCCGCTTTGGTTATATAGACAGCTGATGACGTGAAACATACGTTCGTTGGGAGACCCCAAGAGGAAGGTATGATGTAGTCAGCAGCAAGTTTTCCCTCAGAAAGAAACCAAGGTTATCGAACCAGTAGGAGCAGCAACTCTTCAGAAGGTTGTCAACGGCGCCAGAAAAATAGCTGTTGCAGGTAGTCTGGACTGTTGACGTGGAATCTGCACACAACACAATCAAACTACTTTGTCCCAACAAAACAGTGAGGTTGTCAATCTCACTGGCTTGCTGAAAACAAATGATTAAACGTATGGTGTGGAAAATGAGTATTAAATTGCAGTGAATGAAAAAGGAACAGTTTGCAGTTTGTGATTTTTTTAATCAGTGTAAAAGAATGGACCGGGGTCCACAGTTCACTAGTGGTGTCTCTCCATAAAAGATAACTAACATGTTGGGTGAACAAATTACAGCTGGGCAATTGACGAATAGTGAGCGCATGACAATGCATATACATGACATGTTGACTACTATGATATTTAATTGGGCATTACGACATAATACATAGATCGTTATCCAACAGCATCTATGACTAATAATCCACCGCCGGGTTGTCATCCGAGTCCCCCGTTGGTATTAAGTTGCAAGCAACGGATAATTGCATTAAGTAAAGTGCGTAATGTAAACAAACACATATGTCCGTGGACATAGCATCGTTAGGTTATCCCTAGTGGCAACAGCACATCCACAACCTTAGAACTTTCTGTCACTGTCCCAGGTTAAACGGAGACATGAACCCACTATCTAGCATAAATACTCTCTCTTGGAGTTACAAGCATCTACTTGGCCAAAGCATCTACGAGTAACGGAAAGCATGCAAGATCTTAAATAACATATAAGATAGATTGATAATCAACTTGACATAATATTCAATATTCATCGGATCCCAGCAAACACAACATGTAGCATTACAATAATATGATCTTGATCATGTAGGGCAGCTCACAAGATCTAAACATGATGGCACAAAGTGGAGAGACAACCATCTAGCTACTGCTATGGACCCGTAGTCCAAGGATGAACTACTCACGCATCACTCCGGAGGCAGGCATGGCGATGTAGAAGCCTCCGGTGACGATTCCCCTCTCCGGCAGGGTGCCGGGAAGAGGTTCTGAACCCTCCCGAGCTAGGGTTGACGACGGCGGCGTCTCTGGATCTTTTCGTGGATATTTGCTCAGGTACTTAGGGTTTTCGCGTCGGGGGGAATAAGTAGGCGAAAGGGCGGCGGCTGCGGACCCCGAGGGGCCCACACCACCCTAGGGCGCGGCAGAAGGGGGGCCCGCGCCCTAGGTGCGTGTGGCCTCCTGGTGGCCCTCCTCTACTGCTTCTTCGCTCCGTCAGGTGTGTTCTGGAAAAATAGGGACCCCCGTGTAGTTTCGTCCAATTCCGAGAATATTTCCAGACTAGCTTTTCTGGAATACAAAAACAGCAGAAAACAGGAACTGGCACTTCGGCATCTTGTTAATAGGTTAGTCCCAAAAAATGTATAAAAGTGATATAAAGTAGATGCAAAACATGTAGCAATTGGTATAAAACAAGCATGGAACATCAAAAATTATAGATACGTTTGAGACGTATCAACAGCAAGCCTTCTCCAACACCCTATGATCCCAGTGTGACATTCAGAAAGAACAAAAAGAAAACGATAGATCAATTAAGATATTCTCAAGTGATCGGTTCACTCATGTACCTTGCGAGCGCGACGAGACCTGATATCTCTTTTGTTGTGAGCAAGTTGAGCAGGTTCATGTCTAACCCGGGTATTGATCATTGGCATGCACTTGAAAGGGTCATGTGCTATCTGAACGGTACAATGAGTTATGTGATTCACTATTCAGGGCACCCTGCGGTGCTTGAGGGATACTGTGATGCGAACTGGATCTTAGATGTTGATGAGCTCTACGCCACAAGTGGATATGCATTTATTCTTGGAGGTGGCGCAGTGTCATGGAGGTCTTGCAAACAGACCATTTTGACGAGGTCAACCATGGAAGCAGAACTTGCTGCTTTAGATACAGCTTCTGTTGAGGCAGAATGGCTGCGTGAGCTCTTGATGGACTTGTCGGTGGTTGAGAAACCATTACCGGCCATCCTTATGAACTGTGACAACCAAACGTTTATCATGAAAGTGAACAGTGCTAAGGATAACGCGAAGTCATCAAGACACGTCAAAAGACGCTTGAAGTCTGTCAGGAAAATGAGAAATTCCGGAGTAATAACTGTTAGTTATATTCAAACAGACAAAAACCTGGCAGATCCCTTTACGAAGGGACTATCACGTAATGTGATAGATAATGCATCGAGGGAGATGGGGTTGAGACCCGTGAGCGTTACACCATAGTGGTAACCCAACCTATGTGATCGGAGATCCCGTGAATTTGGACCTGGGAAGAACAAACTAGTGGTTTAACAGAGGAGAGTTATTTTATAACCCTCTCCGTGGGAAGATGCATAACTCTCACATTCTGTAAGGCAGGTTGGCAATATGCCTTAATGTGTTTCTGTTGGCTATTCGTAGCAAAGGTGTTATCCTACAGAGCGACCTTGAAAGAACACACCTATATGAGTCCGACTGTTAAACGTCGCAGTCTATGAGATTTGGGTGGTCTCTAGTAAGCTCATGAAGAGACCAGGGAGTATGACGCATATGCTCCACCCGCGGAGTAGGCTACTGGCAGCCACGTACTGGTTATGACTTTGACTTTGAGTGAAGTCTATTGGCACCAAACTTGCAATTCAAGGTTCGTCCATTGTTCAAGTTGCTGGTAGATGTAGCTTGAAACTCTAGTCAGAAGTTCAACTTAACAGTCTCTGCTGAAACACTGGTATATAAACAAGAAACGAGGTTTGGCAAAATCTCTAAATGAGAATTTGAGATCTGGTGGGGGATTGTTAGATTTTTGGGCCCATTTGGGCAGCCCAATAAAAATTCCTGAAAATCTCAAATTGGCCCATGTGCATGGCAGAATTTTGGAGGTGCAAAATGGTGCTAAAGTTTAGTCCCACATTGCTAGTTGGAGGAGATAAACACCACCTTATAAGGTGGAGTGTTGTGATACTTGGTGTGCTAGTTGAGAACATAATGCTCTCTCCCGCGCACTCCTCCTCCTCCTCCGCCGTCCGTCTGTCTAGTCACGACACGCCGCGGGTTGCGGGAATGAGCCGATGCCTATATTTTTGTTGTTCAGGAAAATCGAGTCGCTAGCGTACGCGTACAGTTTAGCCAGTTCGGGTCGCTCCCGGATCGTGGGCTGCTGCACCGACTCGAACGTGTGTGACGTGGCCGGCCCACGTTGTACCCGTTAGGGTTTCCCGAACCGCACTATATATTGCCGTGCACTGCGTGCGCCGTCACACACCGAACCAATCTCGTGCCTTGCGCCGCCACCGTAGTCTACTCCATCCCGTGCGTCGGCGTGCACCGGCGAACGGGACAGCAGGTCTCCGGAACCACTTGTCCTTGTGATCCTGTACGGGAGAGGGCGAATAAGGTTTTTGGGAAGCGCCCGCGCGACTGCTTTCAAGTTCTTCATCACGGCTCGACTTCCTGGACGATCTCCGGGTCCGCGGGTGACTCGTCTCCAACGCCGTCTTCTTCGAGCTGCTACCGTCGCCGCTCAAGCTGCTGCCGTCGCTGCTCGAACGACTACTTCATCTACAATTGTTTGGTACGTTCGTCACATTCCGATGGCTGTGTTCATAGATGTCTTGCTGTTGTTCATGTTAATTAATACGTCTAGTATTTTCGAGATTAACATGTTAGTAGCTCTTGCGACCATGCTTTATATTCTGGAATTAATCATGGAAATTATGCCTAATAATCCAACACGCGGTACGCGGAGGGACCGCGTACCCGCCTCCTCCTTCCTCCTCCGCGATCGACCTGGGCCGCGGCCCACCGACCATCTCCTTCTTCCTCCCGACCCTGCCGCTTCTCCTTCTTCCTCCCCGACCCGTCCGCTGCCGCCGGCCTAACCGCCTGCTCCCGTCCCCCGCGCTCGGCGCCGCTGCCGCGCCGCCTCCGCGCCCCGCCCTGCTCCAGCCGCCCCCTCCGCCGGTCCGCCGCCGCCCGGCTGGCCATCCCTCTAAACCCCCCCACCCCCACAAAAGCTCGTCGCCGGCGAGCACCCCCACCCCCCTCGTTAAGTTTATCCTCGCCGGCCGCCTTCTCCGCCGCAGCTCCGCAGCGGCGTCGCCGACACCGCCTCGGCTTGAGATTTCATCCTCGACGTCGCCTTCTCCACCGCGCATCCGCGCCGGCGTCGCCGGCGACATCTCGGCCTGGCCACGTCGTGCTCGTGCTGCGCGTCGTCTTCTTCCTCCGCGTCGACCCCGACGCTGTGGCGGCCCGGCCCACTAAGGGGGTACGCGAAGCTAAGCTCGCATCGCGGTACGCGATGTATAGGTTTTACCCATTCATTGCCGGCTTTCGAGCAACTTCTTAGTACAAATTTGTGCACACCAGGCCAGCCCGAGTTAGACCAGGCAACCCACTAGGCGAGCAATCTCAGCCGGTATTACACTAGGCCTGGCCCGTTAGTCTGGTGTGCAAAACTGTATTCGCTCAAGAAGAAGTGTATTCCCGCTGAAAAAGAGTTCAAAAGGAAAAAAAGAGTTCAAAAGGAAAACTTACATGAGAGGAATAGAGTAAATAAGTTAGCAAGAAAAGATAGAAACCTCATAATATTGGCGCGGGTGCTCATAGTAATAGTCTTGTTTCTCGTTGTTGGGAAAACACCTCCTAATCTTGATGGTGGAAGTTTCTTTTCTAGATCGCTCAACCTCTAGCGGCATCACCTTCTCGAAACTTTCTTCTATGAATCATCCCAACTCCGGCAGTGCAGCGGCGCCAGCTCTTGGCCAAAGCTATGCCCAACGCCGAGGAGGATCGAATGGCTACCAACAAGCGTCATCGACGAGGTGCGGCAGGAAATCCCCCGATGAGACTATGCTGACTCAGTGCTAGTTGTCAGTGCCTCCAGGCTCTCTGCTCCATTGGTGGCTACTCAGTCTGGAATGCAGTCGAAGATTACGCAAGGAGTTCAGATGATTCGCATGGAGAAACGAGATCTCTTTGCTTGTTAGGGTTGAAGATGGTCTCTGATGTTGTATACGATGCACAAATTAGTTTGGCTCATAAGTTTTGAAGATAATTTTTTTTCTTCCATTGTATGATGTTAGTTTGTACGGTAATGGTAACAACAGAAATTCTACGGGAAGCACAAACAGTTTCCCCGTTTCTTCTCGTTCTTGTTCATCAAGTGTTCAAGAGTCGGGGGTCGCGAATGCTTGCCGCTCCTCGTTCGGTGATCGATTTGTTCGCGGCTGAGTTGTGTGTGGAGTCGGTCGCACTGCCTTAGATTGAACGCGAGAAGAAACACACGAACAGTTTCGTACCGTATCCATATTGTGTCAAATGTCTGGATGCTGATCAGATACCTACCAAAAAGTGTCTTTTGCTTCTGGGCACCAGTGCCTCTGCCATTTAAAAAATTTGAAAATCGTATTTTCAAGCTTCAAAAGTTCTGAAAATTAATACGGATGTAGGTAATGGTGTATCCCATAAACGTGTAAAATATCAAATTCAAATATTTTGTATTATGGGCTACATAAAAATGACAAAATCTCATAAATTTAGAGATTTAAAACTATGCATACTTAGATCCACCATTTTGTCATTTTTTTCTAGCTCAGAATACAAAGTATTTTGCACGTTTGTGGGATTGACCACGTCCGGAATTTTTTCAGAATTTTTTAAAACTCGTAAATATGATTTTTTTTTTAAATGGCAAAAGCACGGCCGGGAGCAAAAAAAAAAGATCTGCACTCATCAGATACCTACTAGAATAGGAGTTACAATACAAGAGATAAGTAGTGCGTTGTGCTTTGAGATTCGTTAGAAATGGTCCACGCTGATGAGCTTGTGGACCAGGTCCGATGAATTTTACTCCCGTGAAACTTCCTCGCGGGTCTAGTGTTAGACTGAAGCCGATATGTGTTGACCTTGACCGAGGTACACGCCTCAGCTTCATACTAGTATCTAGTCTCAGCTCTCGTGTATGATTCCACAGCAGAGACTATCACGACTAGCCATGGCCGCAGCGAGCTCTCGTCTCCCTGCCCTCTTCCTGCTGTTCTGCTTCTACCATTGTTGCATGTCATCCATCCACGTCCGTTTCGCTGTCTCGCTGTCCATCGGTGACAGGCCGCCAAAGGCTGAGCCGCCGGTAGCCGTACCTGATAGAAGCAAAGCGCACAGCAGCAGCAGCAGCAGCACCGGCCGAGTGTCGACGTACGCGAAGGAAGTGCTGCCGCTACGGAGAAACCTCACGGCCGCTACGGAGAACGTCGGCCTCCTCCCGTTCCCGGCGGACACCGCCACGAACTGGAACGGTGACTGCCACTTTGTCAATCGCGGCAGCAAGCTCATCGCCATCCACATCAACTCCACAGAGTACACGGAGACGATCTCCCCGAGCAAGAACCTATCGTCTGCTCGCTCCTTGGACTACAGCGGCTCCCTTGGTATGAACACGACGGAATTCTGCCCTCCTGTCTTCTCTGTGTTCCAAGAACAACAAGCCGCAGTCGGTTTCTCTGCTGGCTCCGTGGAAAATAATGTCGAGTTCCACAACCTTACATGCTTCAGAAACACACAGGTAAGTTGTTCCGACGATCCTACTAGGGCGCGGAAATTACTGTATGATAAATATGGACAAAGAGCAACGAGGAATCCGCATGTTGCAATCGGCGGCAAGGTCACGCCATCGTGGCTGGAGCAACCTGCTGTCGCGGGTTCGGCTTTGATCTGCGCCGTGGCAGGACTTCTGCTCTGCTGCATCCGTGGTCGCAAGAGACCCCGGCAGACAACTGCAGCTATCGAGCTGGAAGATGATGATGGGCAAATCCTCCGGGAACAGGAGAACTTGCGAGGATTTGGTCCCTGCGAATTCGTGCACAGTGAGCTCGCCGCCGCGACGGACAACTTCGCCGAGGAGAGGAAGATCGGGAGAGGGGGATTCGGCCCTGTGTACCGAGGCCACCTGAACGAGGAAGACCGTCATGTGGCCATCAAGGTGCTTTCACAGGAGCTGTCCGTGCAGGGTCTCAAGGAGTTTCAGGCCGAGGTCACCATCATGAGTCAGCTTAGGCACCGCAGCATCGTCAGGCTAATCGGCTGGTGCTGTCGCCGGAGAGAGCTAGCAATAGTCTACGAGCTCATGTCCGGCGGCAGCCTCGACGCGCATCTATACAATCCTGACAGACACTTAACTTGGCCACAGAGGTACTTAATTCTCCTCCTGAACTCGCCTAATTTTTGTCTGAAATTTTAAGGTTGATGTCCAAACTCTGTACTCGTCACTAACTGCAGGTACAAGATCGCGCTGCAGCTGGGTTCTGCCTTGCAGTACCTGCACACGGAGTGCGACCAGTGCGTCGTCCACGGCGACATCAAACCAGCCAACATAATGCTTGACGCGTGCGGCAACGCCAAGCTCGGCGACTTCGGGCTGGCGAGGCTCGTCGACCACGGAGCCGAGCCGCAGACGACGCAGGTCGTCGCGGGCACTGTCGGGTACATCGACCCAGAGTTCGTCAGCAGCCGGAGGCCGAGTGCCGAGTCCGACGTGTACAGCTACGGCGTCGTGCTCCTCGAGATCGCCTGCGGCAGGCGGCCAACGACGCCGTCGAGGCGATCCGGTCAGGCAGCCTCGGCCAAAGCGCTGCTCCTGGAGTCTGTCCGTGACATGTGCCGCCGGAATGCCATCCTTCATCCTTGACGCGGCGGACCGGAGGCTGGACGGCGACTTCGACGAGATGGAGATGGAGCGTCTGCTCATGACGGGGCTTTGGTGCGCGCAGCAGGGCCCGGTGCAGCGGCCGTCCATTGCGCAGGCTGTGGATGTGCTTCGGTCTGAAGACGTGAAGCTGCCGGTGCTTGGAAGGATGGCTGGCTCTGGGATGATTCGCGTGTTGGAGTTACAGGCTTACGGTGATTTGCATGCCGAGAGCTCTGCTTATCTGGATGATGAACCAACTGAAACTGCGTACCTGACGACCGAAGAAACAGCTCATCTGTTTCCAGAAGAATAGTAATGTATCGAAGCATTGCAATTTGACTAATGGTATAGGACATTCAAGGGGATACACAAATTCATTGGCGGCATGCCTAGCCAAACCCAGTCACAGAAGACGTAGGATAATGAGCTAAGGAACGAACTTCACCATTCGAACCTCTCCCTTCGACGCTTCGCGACAGAAGGAAATTATCTTCTGAATCTTTACCATCTGCAGACACAGCTCCTTGTATTCAGATTTCGATGTGTCTGTGTCCGATCTCAAGCAATGAATAAGGAAAGGAAAAATCAAAGGAGTCAAGTCCATAATCCTTTTGAAATTCTTTCAGAATTGTACTTCAGTAGGAGTTTCTGAGTACAACTTAAAGAGTAAAGGTGCAGATATGGAATAGTAGTACAGCCTCCAAGTCGTGGTATGTTTTACAAAGCATGATAGACTGGAATATAACAAGAAGTCTCGCTGTGAATGGCGTGCTGTACAACTGGAAGCTAGTTGCATCGACAACCAAATAAGCTTTTAATACACAAAAGCAATCGCGGACTATTTAGTAAGAAAATTAATGAACTTCAGCCATGTTCACTCATATAGTCCTATAGCATACCTGTAACAACCAAACAAGCTATTAATACAGAAACAAACAACTGCTGACGATATAGAAACAAACATAGCAAACAGTTCTATGATGCTCCAGTAGTTATACGGTACTGTAACATTTCTCTAGCATCAACGCTACCTATCGAAACAAACTTGCTGTCATTGCCTGAAAAAATAGACATGGTTAATGAAAAGAGTAATGTATTAAGAGAACAGATATAGGCACGCATTGGGAAACAAAAGAGAACTGTTTGCATGTTTCTTTTAACACTTCAAAGAGAAGTTGAATCCAGATAGTTTTCAAGAAATGTTCATTTCTTGTAACTACAAAAGCACTAGAGTGGCACGATGAACTAAGAACATGATATTATAACAGCACTGGAATTCATTGAGTAAACACTTCTGTTTCACTAATACATTGTCCTGCCTAAGACATTCGGGTTTTCTTCTGAGCAACCGGTTCAGTGATAGCCGGCTTTTCATGTGCCATCTTGAACCTGTTCCGCACTTCAACCAAGAGAGAAGGAACAGTCTGCATCAAATGGAAGTACGCATCAGTCGTCGCAACCATCTTGAAATTTTCACCATCGGAGAGGAAATCAAGGCAGCTCTCTTTGAGTTTGGGGCAGACATGGCCCTCGGCCATCTCCAACATTGACACAACGTTGTCTACCGTCATACCATAGCCAAATAGCTTGTCCTCACAAATCTTCTTTAGCCTCTCTAACCCATACCTGTCAGCGGCTACAAGCAGACGCTGATATTCTGCCATGGTCGAAGAAATATCCCTCTTGCCAGCCTTAGGCAATGAGCAATGGTACATGTAATGTAGCATAGTTCTGAAGGTGGAGGCCCCCATTTCATGGATGGTGATAGACGCCATCTTGCTTTCAGCCATCGATCCATAGAGCTCTGCTCTGAATACTGGCGATCGGGCCGCGAGCACGAGGCGGTGTGCACTGAATCTCTCCCCATCAACATCAAAGGAAACGTCGGTGAGTTCTTGCTTATCAAACATCATGGCCAAATCATGACCCAAACCAGGAAGCTCCTCCTCCTCCGTTAATGGAGCCGGTGCCCGTGTACAGTCCATGGTGACACGCCCACGCATGGTGACCTCCACCGAGCACATCACTTGGAATACGTTGTCTACCACACAGTTGGCCTTCACATCCTCCGACACGGCCCGCAGGCGCAGCTGGTTGTATGTTACCGCATTCCTCACGAAGCAAATTGTTGTCACTGTCCCAATGGAAGTTGGTGACCCGGTCTTGTCGAGAAGAACCATTTTGGGTATCACCTTGATGCCTTCCCTTCTCGGATTTGATTCATGCCGTACTGTAAGACTCAGCCTGATATCACCTAGGTCGTCGCAACGGAAAAAAGTTGCATCGCATTTGCATCCGACGACGCTGCTGCTAGCGACCTTCCCCGAGCTGGAGGGAGCCTGGGCCGGCGAGAACCATACCGGGAATTGGAATTGGCCCTTTTCACTTGTAGGGGCGACCTCGTAATCGTTTGACTGGTCCTCGGCCATGGAAAACCTTCAATGTTTGATCTCGATGGGTTGGCAGAACCCACAGCGATTTGTGATGGCCGACTAGCGAAGCGTCGGCGCGGGCGGTGGATACAATCGTACAAGGAGATCAGGCTGCGGCCGCGCGGGGATGGAGGCGGAAGATGTATAGTGCGACGACGCTGAGGTTGGAGACGGACGGTAGGGTTGGGACTGGGCTCCTGCTGAGTTTGGGCTGGAATTTGAAAATGGGCCATACCCGTACTAACGAAAAGTAAATAAAAAAACTGACTCGCATACTCTTCTGTTTAAACCCCCTATAATTTGAGTCCAAAGCATTGACAGATAGTTTATAGGACATGTAAAAAAAGAGTTTAGAGGGCAGAGTTGTACGGTACTTGGACATGGATGTATCTAACTAGTGTCAATACTTCGTTTGCTATCTCACGGCTCACGGGTATTATGTGTGGAAACTTGTGAAAGAAGTCTCTTCCCTTGCTTATATGGGGAGAATTCACGGCGGTTGAGTGAAAGTGTAGGTTATGATGACCGTCAAGATGTTCTTTAAAATTATTAAAAATATTGCAGTTAGATTCTCGACAACGAATGCAATTTGTTTTCCTATATTCTCGTAACCTCCGACCAAAGGGATGATTTTACTTCCACAACTTGTCGACACTCTTTTTTTTACAACCTTCCAAATACGTAGGTGAATCTTGGAGAAGGACTAAAACTGGGTGGAGGCGTTCAAGTTGAAGCCACAGGAAGGAAGAATCTCGGCATGAACCAGCGACTCGATAGCAGTCTATACGTGGAGAGTGGAGACTAGGGGCTCGTTTGGATACGAGGAAAACAGGCCGAAAATGACGGGTATATTTCTACTGGCCTAATAACGTCCGTAATCTTGTGAAGCATTCCGTCGTTTTCCACCCGGCGGTAAAATAAAAGATGAACCAAGCGGGGCGTACAAGATGTTATAGCGGATTCGAGAACTCCCGCAAAAATTATGCACTTTCAATGCTAAGCAGACGAGTGACTCATTGAAAGACTGAAATGGAAAATTTGGGTGTGCTGGTATTATGCCTAGCGGGGTCTTTTTATTTTCACTCTCCACTTTTCTTTTTTCCATTTTGGCTGCCAAAATGTTCCGTGGAAATAGAGTGAGGACGGGAATAAAAAGCGGAAAGAAACAAAAATTTACTTTTCAATAAAAGAAAAAAGAAACAAAAAATTGGTTTTCTGAGTGCAGAGTGCCATGTCGGGAGGACCTCGACAAATAATGCTCCATCATGCCGAGTGCACCTGATGTGGCACTCGACATAGATCTCGGTGTCGTTAGGTTTCCGTCCTGTGCGTCGGCAAGTAACACGTGGCGCTACCGTTTTGCCGAGTTCCATCGTGTTGCTGAGTGTCCGTGCTTTATTTTTCCTAGTGCCATGTAAAAAGAAAACAAAGGAAACACTCGAATTTATCCGGGTGCTCGTTTTGCCAAGTGTTTTTAGGCCATACTTGGCATATATCCTGAATTTGTCGAGTGCCATTTGGCACTCGACAAACTCGGCTAGACTCGGCAAAAAAGTGATTTCCGGTGGTGGCTCTCATCTCCTCCACCTAAGAGCCAGGAGAAATGTTCAACATTCTTTGAAGTGCTTTTACACAGGTGATATTGATTTAGCATATGTTATAAATGATAGGCAAATAAATGATAAAGAAGCGGAAGATCAAACCAATAGGAAGATGATTTTTAGCGTGGAAAACCCTCCCAAGAATGGGAGAGAAAAAACCACGGGCGCCAGCCGGCAATAGTTAACTATATCGGGTGAGCTTACAAACGCCGGAGATTTACAATGTGCGACTTATCCCAGACGGCGGCTTACAAGAGCTATATGGGGTTGTAAAACCCTAAGTCCGCTGCAGTCCAACTCGATAATGATGTGTACCTTACCTCGGGGCCTCTGCTCCACTTCGTAGTTAGCCTCTATCTTTATATGAATTTGGATCACATAAATAATAACAGCATCAATGGTGCCATAAAATTTGGAGTTTCTATCACATGATGCGAATATATTGAATGAGCAAGAAGTTATATATTAAATGTGCAAAGGACTTACATTCTGATGATAGGGGGAAAAAGTACATACTTATACTGAGAATTTAGAGGGAGCTAGTATGATCTTCGAGTCACATATCAGAATGTGACAAAGAATACATGCAGAGTGACAAGAAAAGCTACAACGTTTAAGAACCAGAACAAGTAGAGAACCAAGAGGTAGAACCCCACGAGCGGGAAACGTCGCCCATTGTGCCTTCTCATGCGCACATGGTCTTCTCTAGTTAGGGCACGGAGCAGCAGACGCAAGCTGGTGACTGTCGGTGCCGGCATAGCCCACACGAAGCTGAACGCGACCAAGGAGGCGAATGGCAGCGCGAAGATGGTCCATATGGCTCTTCTGGCGAAGGTAACTTTATCCAAACCCGGGGCCACGGCGGCCATGAACGCGAGGAGCATGCCCATGAGGGCGCACCAGAGGAAGATGAGGGCCAAGCATATCCACGCCGTGCTTGACCGCGATGCCCCCCTCCCGTAGATCAGGAGCATCGTCGCGATCATGGAGGAAGCGACAGCTTGGGTGTCGAGCACCACAAAGGCGTTGTAGTGATGTAATCCCCGGAGGTTCGGCACTCCCTTGGAGTCGTATCCGCCCGGCACGTTGACCATGGCGTTCAAGGCGATGGTGGCGATGAGCACCGCCACAATGCCTAGGTTCTTGGACAATTTCTCGAGCCATTCATTCATCGCTTTTCCCTTCCACGGGGGTATCTGATCTTGGCGTTGCGTCCCGATCCAAGCTTCACGGGCTGACAGCTTGAGCACGAAGCCGATCTGGAACAGGAGAACAAGCAGGACAAGTACGCTAAATTAATGTGCAGTTTTGTCAATCTTGATAAGAACAAACAGTGTGCAAAGAAGTTCATTTCACATGCTCAATCAGTGAATTACCATGGGTAAGAAGCTGGTAACATCTGACACGAGGTCAAATGGCGTCCTCCCTTCATTGTTAGCAATATTCAACTCAACGAACTCGCTCTGAAGAATTGCAAGCTGTGGCTTCCCAGCAATCACCGCTGAGTGCAGCGGCGTGTTCCCGTTATTATCTTGCTCGTTCACTAGCCCGCCGGCCAACGGGCTGCCGATGATATATTTGACTACGGATTCGTGGCCGCGCTCGATGGCAACATGGAGGAAGTTCCTGCCGTTTATGTCAGTAACCTCCCCGGAATCGGGGCAAGCTTGTAAGATGTCGTGGATGACGCCGACATGGCCCATCCATGCCGCGACATGCAGAGGCGTAAAGCCTTGGTTGTCTTGCAGATATATAGCTGATGGCACTAACCTAATAAGCGTGTTGATGATCTCGCGGTCGCCATCGGACGCAGCGTAATGCAGCGGAGTACTGTTCGAATCATCATGTTCGGTAGCTAGATTCCGTGGCCACAACAATATATCCTGTGTCATTTCTGCAAAAATTCTGAAATTAGTGCTACTCAAGTCTCCAAGGTATAACCTTCTTTCAAATTCAACAGCGAAACTTCCGCAACCTGAAGCGGCGGCCGGAGATTTTACTTCAGTGGGTGGACGACTAACCTGCGCTTTGTAGGACAGCGGCGTGCAAAGCATTCTGCCCGTTGGGACCAGACGCGGAGGCAGTTGGATCCCTACGTTGGACCAAAGCTCTCACGATGTCAACTGAGCGGCTTATCACGGCGAGATACAGCGGCGATGCCCCAGCTTGGTTCACAACGGACAACAACGCCGGAGCAACCACCATCAGCGTGTCCACCACCGGCTGGTGCCCATGACGCGCCGCCACATGCATCGCCGTATCCCCGCTGTTGTTCTGAACTTCTGATGCAGCAGAACATGCGTCACTGTTTCCTCTGGGGTCAGAACATGCAGCAGAATGTTCTCCTGCAGCAGCGCCGCGTGCTCTGTGGCCAGTCCGATGAGGAGGGTGACCATTTCGTGATGGCCCGCCCTCGCGGCGAGGTGTAACGCCGTCTCCGACTTCGAGTTCCGGCGTCGCAAAAGTGCGATGCCCTGTGCCGCGTCTTGGAAGAGCCATCTCACTAGATGGACGTGGCCTTGGCCGGCTACATGCGATGTGAAGAACCGTGTTCCATCCAGCGGTGACCTCCTCGTGACTGCACGGCTGGCCGTGGTGGTTATCTCGTGCTGACATACACATGAAATAGCATTACGGTCACTACAGTTGAGACGTAGACGATGAAAATTCATTCGTAAGTTGGGAAGAAATTAAGTCTACCTGCTGCTAGAAGACGATTCAGCTCAGCTGCTCCAGAAAAGGCGGCATGAACCTGCGTTGCGCAATCCGTCCCTCGGCCCTTCTCATAGCTTCGTGGATAATTTGCTACTCAATCTTTTCTTTGTTGGAGAGATCACAACTGCCGTAGTAAATCTATCGTCGTGTTCTTCTCCTAATTAAATGAGACGTCAGGTGTATGTATGATTTATTGAAGTCACCCACTAGGCCACTCCTGCAGTAGTTGTACCACGCACATACGACGTGCTCTGCATGTTTGGACATACTAAGAAGAAAATACAATAATAACTTATCTTGTAGGAATAAAAATTTCGATAAAGGTTCTCCCTCCATTTTTAAATACAAGGCCACTTCTTTTTCGTGTCAAACTTTGAATTCTGATTTTGGTCAATAAACCATGAGTCATATATAACAAAAAATATAACACTGGAATGTTTGGGAAATCCACTTCGCCTCATAGGTTTATCTACACCCACTACCCAAAAAACGAATTTTAAAATGCCAAAAAAATTCAAACAAAAATTTCAGGTATACAAATGAACATTATATATTCGTACAAAAAAATGGGGATGAAAAGACATTGTGTGCGGACGGTGTAAAAAAGACAAAATCCCTGGTGTTTAAAAATGCTTTTGCACGTAACATTTTTGTCTCCTTTTCGTACCGGTCACATAAAATGTCTTTCGATGCGAATTTTTTTTGTACGGATAGAATTTTTTTATATGAACACCCAAAATTTTTGTTTGATATTTTTAAACATTTTAAATGCGTTAAAAATGCATTTTGCACAGCAGGTTCATCTGCACCCATGAGCCAACGGGTTCATCTGCACACATGAGTCAAAACATCATGTCTGGAATGTTCTCTCAAACGTTCAATAAAGGCCCCACTTTTTGGTCCACCCTGTTATTTTGCACAGGGCCACTTAAATGCGATGCACGACCGTATCGCTGAAACGTGTGGCGAATTTGGCGATGCAGACCTCATGTACTGTGTAGGAGAGGAGCTTATGTTGTTAACTAAGATGACATGACCATGGAGGGGCGCTAGAGAAATTATCCAGAATGACTATGCAGACTTAATACTCCGGATGAACACCATAGCGAAGGGCGCGCGCAACCATCGGATATAGTGATTTCGTGATGTTCATGTTTGTCAGCTAGTGGCGACTACCGTCTATACCTTGGCCAAATAGCGGGGTTGCACGGTCAGCTCAAACCATTCATTCATTTGTATCATTCGTTTGACTACTCCCTCTATATCTCAATCCATAGTGTATTAAGTATTGCTAAGAGAATGATTTGACCAATAATTGCTTCATTTGTATAGTTTCTATGCTACGCAATTAATTAAGTGTACCTCTAGTTTTGTCCTAAGTCAAATCTTTAAAAGTTTGACCAACTTTATAAAATACGTAGTAATATTTATGACATTATATTAGTATATCATGAAATTAAATTACAAGACGCATCCAGCTATTGCTATGTTTTATATGAAGTTGGTCAAAGTTTTCAAAAAGTTTGTCTTAAGATAAAGTAGAAGTACATTTATTTGGAGATGGAGGGAGTAAATTTGTGGGGCAAGTATTTTTTAATACGAATATATTAACGTCAACTGTATGTCACAAACTGCTTATTGATAGAGTCATTTGGTCAAACCATTATCTCAATTATACTTAATACGCCCATTGAGGATAGAATGAGGAGTATGCTTTTGGAGGCTGGACTCTATATAAATTGTACTAGTGCAGTTCTTATTATGGATACGCGTATTGATTTTAGCTGTTTGTTTTATGAGCCAAACATGAGTATCCTAGCATTATTTTTTGTAGGACTGCGTTGAAAACTTTTGTGGTGATTTGTTTTAGCGGAAGACTCACAAAGACCCATCACTGATCGATGAACATTTTTCGAAGTGTCAATAAGTTCTTAATTTGATTTCACATGTTGCATATAAATTTCATGAATAAATATATTTACTTGGAAGCTGCAAAAAAACAAAATTGTGTATATTACTATTTTCTACACTGAAATCTGAAAGCATAGCAAATTGTTCCAACTTGTTCCAATTAATACAGTAATGTTACAAAATCATACAATTTTTTATTCGGCTGGGTGCTATTGCTCATAGGAAATAAGACAAGATCACTAGCTAGAAACAGTTTCTGACGAAAAGAGACAGATCTAGTTAAAGGGGTAATGGAAGAACGAAATAAAATTACGGAACAAGTCTCGGCATGCACGTTCTCCATCTAGCTAGCACTCCATCGAGAACGTGAAAGCATCCCAGGCAGCTACGCGAGGTGTGACTTCCCTGCAAGTACACTGATCACAATGAAGCACAATTTTTTTTTGTATAACTGTTTGTTCCAGTGTTCATGTCACCTCTTGGTTTTCTTGTGATCAGTATTCAGTAGTAGGATTGATGATCACAGCAGGAGGACGTGCAATGTTGAACCTACTCCGTACTTGATCGAGCAGAGACGGGATGCTCTGCATCAAATGGAAGTACTCGCCGGTCGTCCCAACCGTCTTGAAATTCTCACCGCAATCGAGGAAATCAAGGCACCTAGCCTTGAGCCTGGAGCAGGCGTGCTCCTCCGCCAGCGCCAGCATGGAGACCACGGAGTCGACCGTCGTGAAGTCGTCGCACAGCTTCTGCTCGCAGATGCTCTTCAGCCTCTCGAGCCCGTACCTGTCGGCAGCTACAAGCAGATGCTGGAGTTCTACCGCGTTGAGAGGGTCCTCCTCCTCCTTCTCATCATGCTGGATCCTCGGGGGCAACGAGCCATGGTACATGTAGTGCAGCATGTATCTGAAAGTGGATGCCTTCACATCGTGGATGGCGATGGACGTCATCTTGCTCTCGGCCATCGGGCCATAGAGCTCCGCTCTGAAGACAGGCGACCGGGCAGCGAGCACGAGGCGGTGCGCACCGAAGCTCTCCCCGTCAGTCGAAGCGAACGTCGGTGAGGTCGAGTTTATCGAGCATCGTGGCAGGACCATGGCCTAGATCCGTGGTCAGCTCCTCCTTGAGGGCTGGCGCTGCCGCTGGAGCTGGAAAACGTCTCCCGTCATTGGTGATGATGTCCACGGAACACAGCACGACGAAGTAGTCATCCACCACGCAGACGGCCTCGACGTCGCTCCTCCTAGCTCTGAGCGAGCAGCCTCCTTTGACGGAATCGGAGCCTGCGTCCATGGCGCTGGACGTCCCCACGGAAGGCGCCGGTGCGCCGGCCCTGTCGAGCAGAACCATCTGAGCGGCCACGGTGGCGTTGACGCCCGCCAGCGATGGGTGCGAGGCAGGCAGGTCATGCCGTACCAAGAGACCGAGTGAAATCTGGTCCTCGCTCGTTGGCCAACGGTAGGCATCGCACGTGTATCCTCCTGCGACGGCGGTGCTGTTGCCTAATAGCTGGTGGGAGGAGTTTTTGCTGGCCGCCTGGCCCAGTTTCTTACCTGGAGCTGGAAGACTAGGCGAGCGTCTCTCGTAGGGACGATGTCGAAATCGCGTGAATCGCCTTTGGCCATGGCGTCTACTAGGCCGTTCAACCTTGGATTGGCGGAACCGGCAATCCGGCAAGGATATATCGGCGCAAGATTGGACGAATTTGGCCACGGTCTCGTTTGGTTAGGAAGAGGTTTCCTGTCCGAAACGGCGAAGGGTTTTAGCGTCCGACGATCTGGGCCGCGTCGCATCCGATTCTGGCTCGGCCTGCCGGCCCACAGTGGAAGCCGGCGTGCATGTACCATGCCTGCATATTCCCTTTCTGTTCTATCTTTGGGATTCCGTATTCAGTTTGTTTTGCTCACAGTGGACAGTTGTGTAAGGATTTTGTTGGGGGCTTCTCCGCTAGGAAACTGTTGTGAATTTATCATTGTAAATTGTAAAGTGGACTCCGTAGTTTCGGTGCTCCGCCTGGAAGGCTGGCATCTTTTTTCTCGTCTACAGTAACGGACTCTGCTTATCAGTTTCAGACTACGGTGGTTAGTTTGAGCGACACATAAGCCAAACCAATCGTGTGCAGGCAAATAATTATGTACTGTGCGCGCCATAGAAAAGCTCCTGAAATAAATGTTGAAAGTCCCAAATCTGGTCATTTCAGGGAGAAAATTGCAGTAAACGGTAAGTCATCTACACAAAAGCAGAGAAATCGTTTTGCTATTGCCGCGTACCATCTCATCGGTGAACTTCAATAAGCTGAGATCGGTTGGTGCCGTGCAGTTGCTCGGTCGACGTAATGGTCTGGAGTTTGCCGTCGAACCTGTGTACGTCTTGCCGGCGACGAAGACGAGGACGATGATGCTCGTCGAGGTTCAGCCGAGCAAAATCGTACGAATCCCAGCCGAAGCCAACCTAGGGGATGCATGGGCCCCCGACGAAATTATCAACCATTACCTAATTTCTTCTCATCTTGTTTCAAATTTTCTCCCTGACTGTGAGACTCCAAACTGCTAACAGCCCAAGATCGCCGAAGCTACAAACGCGGAAGAATTGGGCCTGGGAGTTTTGCAAGGCCTACCATCCGGAAGCCGCAGCAGCCTGCTAGTGTGAAATCTGTTTCTTCCAGCTCGTGTTTCGTGGTAGCTGGTGGCCGTCACTCACCATGAAATGTGAACCACATAGTGCCAGCAACGCGTGCGCACTGCGCAGGATGGTGAAAGGCAGATATAGAGATCACCAAGGAAAAATAGCAATGGAGACGGAGAATAAAGGCATCAGCTCCTGTTTGTTGCCACAAACAGATACGAGTACCACTCAAGTGCTGGTGCCCGACTAATTAATGCAAAGATTTTCCTTGAATTTTTTTGGGCTGCAAGATTAATGGGACATTTGTGTTTACGATATTTTCGGAGCATGTTCTACTTCAGCCTTCAAGACTAAGGCATGTTCTACTTCAGGACGAAGGCTGTGAGGTGTCTCGAAAACACGTTTTCTGTCCACTGTCGACCAGCTAGCTCGTGATAGCCGACGTGAAACTTACCGTGTTTTTTTTGGAGATTTTCACTAAATGTGGTGCTGAAAGTCTGGATGTATATTTTCTTTCACTTTCTGTTCCAAAACGTGTTAGTATATTGTAGTAGAATAGAGGTAGTAGGATCGAAGTTGTCGACCTTGATTTCAAGTTGAAATCTTGAAAGTAGTTCTCCGAAATTTGTGGGGCACGCAGTGGATGTTGCTGATACAACAACTATGACGTCGAGTTTGGAGAGAAGGTGGGCGTTTTAAAATTTTAAGCGGCGATCGCCTACAAAAGTAAAAGCCCAGGTGAAGCTATTTCAAGCATGAGTAGATATGAATATGATACAACTTAGGGATATGATCCCTAAAAAGCTACGTAAAGTACGGCCTAAGTTTTTTTTTTTGAGGTAACACGGCCTAAGGTTGGAAAGAGAGCTAAAGCAGACAATTGAATAAGAGCACTCCGAGCTAAAACTTTGATGGAGAAAGCTATCCCCACCTTTCGCCTCTTCAAGTACGTTACAAGTCTGACATCAGAAAGTAAGAAAAGGTTTAAACAAACAGGCGGGATGAAGTGCGCTCCTATAATTGTGGAAAATTAGCTGACTTTCTTACATGGTTTTCACAAAAAAGAAAGAAGACTTTCTTATATGGTGTGGTCAAAATTTCAAGGCTTGACAATCCAATATGCATACCATCGTAAGTTGTTGTGTTGGATATTTATAAACCATATGTATAGATTTTTCTCTAAAAGATTTCCACGGTATATACTTCTATTTTGCTTTGTATCGTAATATAATATAATACGTGGTTAAAAAGGCGAGCATCATACCATACACGATGCTCGGGTCGCTTCTAGGGGGCGGTACGGGTGAAACCCTATCGTCTCCCCTCTCCTCCAACCTCTCCGCCACTGTCGAGATGGGTAAATCCCACTCGGCAGATGTTGGTGAGCTCTTGTCCCCTCTCGCTACGGGGATATCTGGCCTAGCACAGAGTGCATCTATAGACGGCATCGCACGCGGCAAAGCTAGGAAAACCGGAACTGCGGACCCAAAACTTTTTGGTGGTGGCATGGCTGCGGCGGCTGCGAGGGTAGCAGACGGCAGTCTGTGGATCTGGGCAGTGGTGGCTGCAGCGACAAGTACGTCGGTGAAAAAAGGATCAAAGGCAGATACGCCAGCCATGGCGATGCTGTGACTTGCGGTACTTATGTGGTACGATCTGAAGCGGGGTATTGTGTCTTCATATTTGTTTCCGTTAGCATGATTGGAATTGATGTGCGCTCGTGGTTGCAGCTGGACAACGGAAGATTTTCGAAGGTAATCTTCTTCTCCTAAGCTTGTCCTCAGTTGATGGCGAGGAGGACATGGGTCAGCTGATGGGGCCCATAACGCGGGTTCCGGTGGTGCCTGTCACTCCCGTCGTCATTCTTCAACAAGGTCATATGAGCACAAGTTGTTCGTGTGGGTTGATCATCAGAACTGCGTATGTCAGCATTGTTTGGAAGCCCCACATTATATTCAGGTGAAAACTTTCGAAGATGTCATGTTACATTGGTTTCTTCCACGCGGCTTATGCCTATTCGTTTCCGAGTATTTTGGGACATGAGACGTACGAGTATGGACATTTGTCAGTGTTTGGCGATATCTGTAACAGCCCAAAGTTCGAGAACCTAAAACCCGAATAAAATTTCCACTTTTTACATTCCATGCATGCATCCTTGCATTCATTTGCAATTGCTAAACATCACAATACTTGTTTTGGACAATATTGAAAACCAAAATGCCACACTTGCTACAACTAATCTCACAATAATGAGTGCACTCAAACTTGCAAAAACAAATACTTTGACATCTCATATTTGTCGAGAAAGTTCCAAGAGCTCAAACCAATATTTGGACTTGCTTCAAAATTCCAAAAGAATATTACTTTGGAAATTCTCAAAAATGCCTATAAGCAATTCCTATTTTGTTTTCCTACTAAATGATTTTCAAATAATCTGTAAAAATTAGGGGAACTTCATATTCATATAAAGAGACTCCCCAAAAATTTGCACAATTTTTGGAGGTATTTAAGTGCCTCAAATAAATCCCCAGAGACACTGATTTTAAAAAGAAACAGCAGAAGGACCCGTTTGTGATGAACTTAAAAGTTCCAGGGACTCGTTTGTAAAATCATCGTCTTCCTCACTGTTGCGACCGAGCTCGAGCTCGCGCCGAACCAGCTCGGTGCTGTGCCCTCCCCTGCTCCCCCTGGACCGCGTGAAGAGAAGAGCAGCACACCGTGACCGCCCTCCGCTCTCTCCCCCGATTCTCTCCCCATTTTCCTATCCCTCTACTCCCCCACGAGCCGACGAACCCTAGCTCGAGCTGCCGCCTTCGCCGACGCATCGCCACCGCTGCGGGCTTCCCCGAGGCAAGCCGAGGCCACCCCGAGCTCCGCCAACCTCCCCTCTGCTTCCCTGTCAGCGCGTGCAAGCTGGGAAGGCCGGGAACCGCCGAATTGCTCCGTCATCTTCATCGCCGGCCGACGCCCCTCTTCGCACGCCGCCGTCGATTCGGACCTCCCCGCGCCTCGCCGTCGGCACCTACGCGTTCGTGGTGAGCTTCTGGCCCACGCTGGCCCCTCCCCCTTCCCCATCTCGCGCTAGCCGTGCTGTTCGCCATGGATTCCGTCGCCGTATCCACCGTCGCAGAAGTGCCCGTCGAAGTAGCTCGCACGACCGGCCGTGGCATCGGCTTAGCCGGGCTGCATACCGGGCCTCTCGGGTGCACATCCGGACCCTGGGCCGGCCCAAACCGGGCATGCGGCCGGTTAGCTCTGTTACGAGGCCGGCCTGCCAGCCGGCCCAACCAGGCTGGAGGCCGGCTAAACAGATTTTTCCTGCAATACTCTTTTTCCATTTTCCTACCCCTGTTGCGCATGCTTCCGCTCCCCCCCTCGCCATTAGGGACATCGACTCCGATGTTTTGTCGTGTTCCACACCCTCTCCCCGAATGCGAGTAATCAATTCTATTGTTGCTTAAAAAAATAACTTAATTAAAATAATAAGTTTAAAAGAAGAATTTATAAAGATGATAACTTTTTGTCGGGACATCGGAAAATTGTGTTTGTTATACCAAAATGTTCAGAAAATTGTGAACTACCTAAAATCATCATCATTCATGCATAATTGATCACAATTACAATAATGTGCTCTAGTAGTAACTAAAATCATTAAGTCTAAATATGGGGTTTATTCCAAATAATGCCATAAATATAATGGGGACCCCATTTAACTTGTTGATCATGTTCAATGCTTCTAGGGTGCATTTAAAATATCATATCATCATTTTTATATGCATTGCACAAATTGCCATGTGTTGAATGTTGTTTTTGTTTTCCGGTGTTGTTTGCTCTCCGGTAGATCACGAGTTCGGAGTTGAGCATCATTACTCCGACGAGCAGTTTGACTCCTCCGCTCAACAAGGCAAGCGTAATCCCCCCTCTGAGCATATCTTATCCTATGTTTCCGCAAATATTTTCTCCACTATAATATTGCATGCGGTTCCAAATGTCACTTTTATTGGATTAGAGTATCCTATAGTTGCATTAAGTTTCCGATGCCAATACCTGTTTCCCTCCTATTATCCATAGGTTTGTATTGTTGGCCTGAGATACTTTACTATGCTATGTTGATGCTTAGCCATGCTTAGTAAATGCCTAGTTGTACGTTGGATGGTTCATGTTGGAAACAGGTGATGAGATGAGAATGATGGTGGAGGAAATTGTGGTGACGGATAATAAAATGCTTAAAGGTGGGGATGAGAGGCCACTGTGGTTGTGGTGCTTTGTCTCGTTCTCGCCGCCTAGGTGCGAGTTCTTTACCTCCCGAACCAAGACTGAGCGTGCAACCATGCGTGCGGCCTATGCATTCGCAGTGCAGGAACCCTCATAGACTAAATAACTCGGGCGGGACTAGCCAGGGTCCTCTAGTTCGGGCTTCCATTTGCGCGTGCGTGATGATGGTGGGATGAACTGAGATGAGGATGGTGGTGTTTAGGAAAATGAGTGGCCACGGGGCAGTGTGTTGGATCGCTGCTCCGTCCTCACTGTTGATCCTGGGTTAGTCCTTAACGAGGGAGAAGTCGACACCGCTCCCACCCAGCCGGCTTTCCAAGAAAGAGAGCTAATTGTACAGGTAATGGGCCAGACGGTACGCGTGGCAAACATTGTACACCCCTGCAGGGTAAATCTTTTCGAAAAGCCGTGTCCGCGGTTATGGACGACTTGGGAAAGGACGATAAGATCATATAATAACTTGAACAGAATGATTAAAAACTGGGTACTAGAGGTACCACTCAAGATTGAAAGGTGAGCTTTCTCGAGGGTGATTCGGGGAGGTGCCTTTGATGAACAGGTACAGTGGTTGATGGTGGTTGATGGTGAGAAAAGTGATCAAAGAAAAGAGTCACTTCTTATCCCCTTTAAAAAAATTACTCTGAATAGTCGATGCTATTGAGTTATGTTTTCATAAATAAAATCAGCTTTATGCAAAACAGCCATAAAATTTTGAAAGCCTCATCGAGCTAAAGCTCTATATATAATCTTGCGAGTTCGTCGAACTCAACGTCGTTTGTTTTGTTTCAGAGGAGGACTTCACCGACCTCGAAGGTGGGTTCTTTGTGGACGTCGACGAGTAGTCTGGGGTTCCCAGGTGGCAGCTTGGGACATCCCGGAACAGCTGGCGCTGGATGTTTATCTGCAGGCCTCTTAGGCCATAATTTGGTTCTTGTTGTTTAGAACAACCTAAATTGTTTCCGCTTGTTGTAATGTTGGGTCTGTGACCTTTGGTTGTCATTTGCTATCTTTCTCTATTATAAGAGTTGAATTATAATGATTTGTGTCGTAGAGTCTGTGATGTGCCAGTTGTTCCACAAGTCTTGATCTCTCTATTATGCATTGAGGGCTGTGCCTGTGTTAAGGCATCAATCGGGGCTTTGCGTTGCCGGTGATCAATTCCGAGCAACGCCTGCCAAAGGTTTTGGCCGGGGATTGGTAAACCCGTAACCTCCGGTTGTATCGCTTAACCGGTGACACACAGCATCACTGTATAGCAGTCGGGTCAGGGCGCCACAATATCAAGAGTAGAAAGAATGAGGGTGGTGGTCAAACGGTTGCGAAACACACATGGTTGAGTTTTGGTGGTGCTTCTTCGGTATCGAGATTGGATCTCCGTGGTGAAAACTCTTGTTCTGATCTTCATCGTTTCACCTGCCAATGGCCGTGTTTTGACACCGTTATGTTGCTGAAGGCATTGCATGGAATTGTTTGGTCCTGCTCTAGATGGTGAAATTCATGATCTAGTCTTTGATCCGATGATGGTGACACTTGTTTGTCCTTACCTTACTGTGTCGTTGCTATCTGATGAGAAAAAAAACCTTCTTTCGCCTCATGTGTTGTCAGAGAGGGTGGTTGATGCCTCCGTTGATTGCTGTCTGGTGTCTGCCCTAGATCTTTTTTCTTCTTCTTTTTAATAAAATGGTTGTGTGCATTTTCAATGTTTGGAATTGCTCGTGATATCGATTTGTTGTAGAGACCCGGATGTATTTGATACTAATGTAGTATCGTTTATCCAAAATAAATATGTGCTTAAAATTCTTTTCGTAGACTAAATATGGTTGTCCAAGATTGTTGTCTTCTAAAAACAGAGGTTGTAGTAAATAAAAGTGACCTCATCAAGTCGTCTGCAATTTGTACAAAAAAAAAGTCATCTGCAATGCGTTCCGTTGAAATGGTCCACTAGACGAAAAATTCCGGGAAGAAAATAACTATACTATTTGTGGGCAGTGTTTGCACTTCGTTTTGATTCCAACGATTTGCACCAATTTCTTAAGAACTTTTTAGCACCACGCGCGGGTTTTCCTGTTACCAAAGGTTCTTTGAGAAGAAAACATATATACTCGTCGACCTCAAGATATTTACGGAATGGTCCGAAGAATACTTGTATGTATTGCCGTAGAGCATGGATCCATTCGCCGGCCGGGAGCCTCAGGAAAGCAGCTCGACGGCGATGGTTCCATGTCGGCACGTCGTTCCGCACCACTATCCATCGCTTTCGTATCTGTACAGCAAATTAAGTGCACTAGTACTATGCCAAGAAAACGAGGTTGGGAAAAGTAGGGGATCAACGTTTCTTTCTCCATCGATCGTGGATGTGCGTTTCTTTCTCCACTACAAGCCAATAAAATCTTTGAAATGTAAGGAAGGGGATGTGCGTTCTCAAATGAAAGCCCGGGAGACTAATAATCACATACTCCAGTTAAGGCCTTGTTTACCTCTAGTGTATTTTAGGGGATGGGAGGGGATTATCCCGGATCCCGGAAAGAAAATCCCCACTAGTTTGTTTACTTCTAGTGTATTTTAGGGGATGGGAGGGGATAATCCCCAAATATCCCCTACTAACCACCTCATTTTTGCCTAACACAAAAAGTCTAGTTCATACTAGTGTATTGTAGGGGAAGAGTATTTGTGGGGATTTGTAGGGATTGGGTGTTCACCAAATCCCTTCCCATCCCCACTCTTCCCATCCCCTAAAAAACTCTTGTAGTAAACAAGGCCTAACTAAGGAAAGCACTTCGGCGCATGAGGGGGAAAAAAGCTCCTTGGACCGTCGCGTCATGTCGCTAGTTTTGCTGATTAATCGTTTGCACTACTCATATGCACCGGGTACCTGGCCATACCTCGGGCCGGGTCGAGCCAAGAAAAGCCCGAAGCAGAAAACTGAGGCCCAAGCCCGGCCCGGCCTGGCCAAAAATCCCGAAAGCCCGTCGGGCCTCTTCATGAAACAGCCAAAAAGCAAATCTCAAGCCCGGCCCAGCGCAGCCGTCGAGCCTAGATTTGAGGCCCAAGCCCGAGATTTTTGGGCTGGGCTTCGGGCCGGGCTTCCCATGGCCAGGTATAACCGGCCATGGTGCCTCTTCTCTGGCCACTCGAAGTGCATAGGGTAGCTAGTGCACCGCTCGTGGCGGTGGGGGGAATAGGGAGCTGGGAACATGGTGCTGTGTGGGGACCCTGGACTAGCTGTCCGAAATACCCTTGTGCCTACAACATCAGCGATCCCATGATCAGTCTGTCGCTGAGCACAATCAAACTGGTATCAAAAGAACATCCAAAAATACCGAATCAAAATACTTACTTGATTGAAGTAATAATCTTCAATAAGTTCTTGCAGCGGAAATCATCAAACAGCGTGGAGCCCAAGTCATTTGCCACAACCCACAGGCAGCTGACTGGGAAGCGCCCTAGTTCACAAAGACGTCATCGATCTCTCGGTCTTCAGCATACTTCTCCTTGAACTCTGGACATGGGAATATCCAGGGACACAGCCATGAGTACATTTACGTACTCGCAAAACTACCCCCGACATGAGCATGCAATAGCATCATTTTTATTATAACAAAACCCTTTATTTTGAGAAGACACCTCTATATCTTTGTTGAAAAGAAAAGAAAGCTTTTAGAACTTTTTCCCATAAACCTATCTTTGTAAGAATTCTCTTTTAAGACTTTTTCCCGGAAAATCACCATTTGTTTATTTCTCCAAAACTCCTCCTTTTCCGACCAAAACCATTCCTAGTCAAATCATTTTTCCGACAACCTTATACCAACCCTTTGGTATAGTTGCATCAAACATTTCCCACTTTCAGGACACAAAACTTTGCACTTCTCGATCATAGCCCCTCAGGGTCCTCCACATTTCCAGCAACCTCATACCGACTCATCGGTATAGTTGCACATAAACAACATCTCCATTTTCCTTTCAAATCTTAAAACATTTCCAAAACTTGCACATGGTCAGAGGACAGCCTCCCAACTGTCCATATCCGAGGACTCGGCTATTCGAATAGTTTTATTACCCTCTGCAGAGGTAGCACGCTTTTAACCCACATCCATCCGGTAGCTCATCGTGTCAGCCACGTCCCGCCATACAAGGTGTATGCGAAGTTGAGCCACCGACCATAGCCTCTCCTTTGCTCATGCTAGTATAGGATCCTACCCATATGATAATTCCCATCGACACTCAGTCCGGTCCCCGTCGGCAACCCCAAGTGTGAGGACTCATATGTTTTTCCCGGCGACCACATTTATGAAGTCTTCAATCCTCCTCCTTATCTTTCCATAGAGTTTGAGCGAGGACCCAGGTCAGGGGAGTTCACAAACCATCCCCTCACGCATAACGGAGTCATCTCCGTCGATGAGGTATCCCATACTAATAAGAGCAAATTATATGACTAAGCCCCGTTCCCATATGGGGGTAAACGTGGTCGCACAGATTATTGGCTGGTCGTCATAGTACAAAGACACAATGTGCATTTTTCATAAACACCTCCATTCTCCATTCTCCACTTCCATACCGACATCTCGGTATTCTATATCCACACAAGTATTTTCAAAGGAGTTTTGAGTAAACAACATTTTTCCCATCCTATAGTTTGAAAAGAATTCCAGCTAATATCTCCATATAGGGTGTCAAAATAATATACTTTATTTTGGAAAGGGTTTTCAAAATCATAGCTTTTGTGGCAAACACCACATAAATCACTTTGCTCTTTATAAGTAAAACATGTGAACCAAAATAGATGTATAAATGCAAGCTCAGAGATAGCTTGCCTGATTCCAGCATAATGTTCCTGTACTTCTTCTCACTGATCAAGAAATAAACTCTGATTCTTCTTCAATAATTCCTTTCCAAAGACCACTCCGGTATCGTTTATATCTAGCGTCGCAACAATGAAAAGAAAACAACACTCAGTAAGCAAACCAAACCACAAGGGTTACACAACCAAGTAACAAACCACAAGCATCAACTAATCATTCAAGCACCAAGCTAAGATCTATTCTTACAAGGGCATTATACTAATACCTGCTAGGAACATAGATCACAAAACTATCTTAGGCAAAGATGAACAACAAGCACCTTTATTTAAACAGGAAATACTTCAGACAAAAGTTAAGCCAATAATTATTCCCTGTAATTCAAGTTGTCTTAATGAGTTTCTTAACTTCCCAAAGTGCAGTACTGTAATTGTGTTCAAACATGCATGAGGATGAGGTTACTGGATAGTTCACATTTTTCTGAGCATTTTGATATATCAACCACATTTTTCTGATATACCAAGTAAAAGTTATTGAATTTATAAAATCCCTTTTTATTCTGTCCTTGTGCTAATTTATTTTTAGACACATTAAAACTAATTATTCAGGTTTGGGATTAAGGTGAAATATGAAGTATATTAAGTGCTGAACATTTTGATATGTCACTCTCAATTTTTAAATCATTAATTATAAAGTTATGGATTTTCTAAAACTCTTTTCTATTCTGCCATTTTCATTATTTTAATAAAACAGCAACTAAACTCAATTAGTTGGATGTGTGAGTTATGCCAACAGACATACTTTATTTTTCTGAACATTTTGATACCTTATTTGTAATTTTTGAATAAGTATTCAAAAAGATATTGAATTTACAAGTTTTGTTCGAAGTTTTATAACTAGCTGATTTGTCATTTTTACCCTAAGCAATTTATAACTCCAAATGGATTCAATCCAGTGGGTTGGATAGACCGTTTGAAATCCTTTTCAGAACATTTTAGTTCCTAAAGTTTGGATAAACCAAACTATAGGAATTGAAGTCTCAAGGTGAGACCAGAGCTATATTTAGATTATTAGGTTTTTAGGTTTAACAGGATACCCTTTTGTCATTTTTGTCCTAAATCATCCATTGATCCATTTGGATCATGGCTGGTATACTTACAATGTACTCACTGTCTTCTTTTCAAAACAATTTGGTTTATAATTTTTAGTCTTATCCAAACAAGTATAACTTGCAGTGGAAAATAGCTAATTGTTAAAGTTTCAGAAACAACACTTCAACTAGCCCTCTTCTCTGGATGATCTCCACCAGTAAAAGGTTCACCTTGATAATCTACTGGTGGGACAAGAAAGTACTTCTAACACACTAAATAAGGCAACAAGATTTACTGCAAAAGCTTATAAAGGTTGATCACAAAGTTCAATAGAAAACAGCATGTTTTAACAGCTTCAGACACTAACAGAAGAACTACACTGAATAGCTATTTAGTCAGAAGTTCAACTCACTTAGACTAATCAAAGTAAACTCTATTTGTATTGTGTGAAAGTGAGAACTTTACTCTTTCCAACGAGCCCAAATTTACCACTTTTGGTAAAGTGGATCGTCGGGAAAAGATTTCTAAAGTGAGCTAGTGAATACTGTTTTTCCCAGACTTAACGTTTTCAGAAAATTTTAAATAGGGCGGGAACGCACTGTGGCCGTTGATCTGAGATTCGACGGCTGCTGTTCGTCTGCTTCCTCAGCACGAACACAGCAAGGTAGGAGGTCCAGAAATGGCGCTGTGCTCGTGTGGCTCACCTAGGGACGGCGTACGGGGTAGGGGAGGTGATGCAGGGGTCTCTGGAGGTCGAGGCCGAGGCGGGGAGGCGGCAGAAACAGCGGCGGCGCTCACATGCACCGGCGCGGTCGCGGACGTGCTCGTCGTCGCCTCGGATGGCGGCGGCGCTGCTGCATGCAAATGGTTCGAGGAAGATGTCAGGGACCTTCGACATTGCAAGGGCATGTAGAGAAGCCAACAATGGTAGGGTTTGAGGGAGAGACGGAGCGGCAATCTTCGAGGGGATCTCCTCGGGACAACGGCGAGGACGAGCTCCTCCTCGCTCGCAGAGAACGAGAGAGAGCTGCGGCTTGGTGAGGTGAGGGCGGCGTGTGGTTGTGAGCTACTGGCGAGGTGGAACGGCTGGGCGTGGCTTAAATGTGCGGGGCACGCTCCTGTGCTCCTCGGGCAACGGCATGGCCGAGCTCGTTGTCGAGCAGAGGGGTATGGGGGGTCCGGGCGGGCGCTAGGGTTAGCAGACGGTGTGGCCGCGATGGTCGACACGCACGGACGCGCTGCACTCGAGTGGATGCGGAGTAAAACGCTCGAGCTGGTAACTGCCCTCTCCCTCGGCATTCACTCTTTCCTCCCCTCTCTCTCACTGCGTGTCGCCTCCCAGGGCAAGACACGGGCATGGCCAGGGAGCTGGGACACTGGGGAGTAAGATGGACATCTTCTCCTCCCCCAATTCACTCAAAAACGTCTCAAATTGATCGCTCAAAAACTGTCCCGAAACAAAGTTCAGAAAAGTGCAGTTGACACTCGACTGAAAATTGCTAGTGCTGGAATTCTGTTAAAACTTGCGAAAAGTTCTTGCATAACTAACCAAGCAAATGAAGTCCAAAAGTGGAAATTCAAGTTGGTCATCGATAAGCATGTTGCAAATATCCAGAAAAATATTTTGGACAATTTTTATAAAATGCACAAGGCTAGGAAAACATGATGAACAGATGGCATCATTCTGTTTTTCTCTGGTTTCAAAAACTGTCTGTTTTCTGTCTTATTTTCATGCCACTAAAACAAGCATGCATCTATTGTTTCCAAAACTCCAAAATTTAAAACAAGGGCATGGATTTGTATTCCACACACCATAGAATAATGTCAAGCACAAAAATCACTAAATTGGATATTTTAGCTAATTAAAATCGTAGGCTAAAAACAGGTAGTTGGATAGGTTTTCAGGGAATTCAATACTGCTTAGACCTGAATGTCCACATGTAATAATGATGTTTTTGGATCACAAGTCTCAGAAATCAGTTTGGGTGTGAGAGGGGGTGCCAAGGATGGATGAGGTGGTGGTGCATTGGTTCTTAAGCCAAGATTTAGAATAAACACAAGGGTGTCAAAAAGGTATTAAATACAGGAGCAAATGGCCACTACTTTGATTAGGCCACAAAGTGAAGATGGATAAATAAGCAAACAACTTCCAATCCTTTCAAACTTGATTTAATAAGGAAGATGATATAGAGTAGATGAGATCCACAAAGGTGCATTTCCAATTTTTCCAAGATTTAACCTAATGGGAAAGGCCTAGAAATGATATGTGTCAACATGAGTGAAGATGGGTTTTACTTGACAATTTTTGAGTTAAATCATTTTGGATAGAGAGGACCAAGGTTCTAATGACTAGAGAACATCACCACACATAAGCATTCTAAGGAATTCAATACAAACAAGTCACATTCACAAAATGATCAACAACACACACACAAGTCAGCACAATTCACACCACAAACATAAGGTCAAACATAGCAATATAAAGGAAAACACAATCATTAGTGAAGTATTTCAAAAAGTTTTTGTTGGTTCTGAATTTTGGGTCTTGTAAAACTAAGTTTTTCTTAGTTCCAAAATTTGGGATGTTACATGCTGTATGCGCACAAAGTGGGGATACGCGCCAAAAACGACTTCTCGTAAGAGCATCTGCAAGACTCCAACCAGAGTTGATAAAGGTTCCCTATCTGTCCGTTGACACATACAGACATGTCTGTGAATAGGGGTCGGATAACCCCTAAATCTCATCTCCCCAGTCACATTCCCTATTTTGAGACACTAAATTATTACAATTGCATACAACGTAGATAGTTTTGTGTATAGAAACTAGATATATTGACGGGAACTACACTACTCGTCATCGGAGATCACTATGATGGTGTCGCCGGAGCCGCCAGCCTCCTCCTTGTTGGCGCCGGGGCCATCTCCTCGTCCTCCTTCGAATCGGTGTAGCAAGCGAGTCGTTGGTGCCCTCCTCCTCCTTGTCAACGGCTTCCGCAATATGCTGCTTCGCGGCGAACTGCTTTGCAACTAGGGATGGTTCTTCGCGAAGTGACCCACCAAGAGGCGGTTTGCGATCTCGTTTGCGAGCTGCTGCTTCGGCGCGCGGTGCTCCGCCTCCAAGTAGGAGAATTGTTCTGTCCCCATGGCAAGGCGGAACAACTCCCCCGCCTGTCTAGGGTCTCGGCTCTGCCACCACGGTCTCCCCCTCGCCGTCTGCCATTTCGTCGGCCCCGTCCACGCCCACGTCCGTCGCCTGGTTAGGGACGTCGTCCTCCCTTTCACGGATGGGCATAAAGCGGACAGGGACAGAAAGGGGAGGGGGCTAGCTACTGACGGCACAGACGGGAAAAGGAAAAAGTGCGGATAGGGTTTGGGGACGGGGAGGGTAAATTTAAAGCCCGAGTGCTCCTCGCGCGGCGACGTGTTCCGCCATGTTGAAAAAGGAGTGGAAAATGTCGTAATAAATAAAACTACAATGCCAAAAAGAAAATCAAAATGTGAAATAAATCCCAAATCACTTCAACAACATGTTAATTTAGTAGACTGCAACATGAAAGAAAGAAAATGTTAAAATATTATATTACATCCTGAAAACCAATCTAAGCGATATTTCGAAGTATCATTCGCCACAACTCAAAAATGCAATAGAACATGAAAACTACCCTTTGCAATGCGCCCAGGGTCGTTGTTACGCAACGTAACGATCATGTGTACTTAATAGACAAGATACACAACTGCAACATAGAGTAACGACCTACACAACATCATAAACACACACAAATGAACCCACAGCTCACAAACAACTACGGAGTAGAACGAAGGAGGAAAAATAGCGCCGGAGGAGAGACAACATTGGATTGAATCTATTTGTAATTTTAGGTCACCAAGATTTACCGAAAATTTGAGCTAGTCGCGGCCAACTAATAATAAAGAGAAAAAAGTGAGGTTTGAACTGTTATTATCCACTATTGAACTGAGGCGGATCTTTTTAGAGCATATGCCCCCGCCGCTGAGCCCAACTTCTCATTATCTCTTCTATTAAGAAAAAGAAACATTTCATTATCTCTACCCTTAAGTAAACAGACGTATTAGGACATAGAAAACGTAATAAGAGCAGATCGAGGGCGAGGAGATGCAGAAACTCTTTTAAAAGAAAGGAGTTCCCCCACCCCGCCTCTCCCTAACAAACCACCGGCTCCTCCTCCTCTTTTAAGATCGGATCCGATCTCCCCGTCGGTCCCCTCTCGACCTCCTATCCTCGCGCTCCAGCTAAATCCACGCCACCGATGGCCCAGACGGGCCTCACCGACGCCACGGCGCCGCCCGCCGACGCAATGCCGCCCGCCACCAAGGGCGACGTCCGCATGATCTCCACCAAGGAGATGAGCGCGCACGCCGCCGCCGACGACCTCTGGATCTCCATCTCCGGGGACGTCTACGACGTCACGCCCTGGCTAAAGCGCCACCCGGGCGGCGAGGTCCCGCTCCTCACCCTCGCCGGCCAGGACGCCACCGACGCCTTCATGGCCTACCACCCGCCCTCCGTCCGCCCGCTCCTCCGCCGCTTCTTCGTCGGCCGCCTCTCCGACTACACCGTCTCCCCCGCCTCCGCCGACTTCCGCCGCCTCCTCGCGCAGCTCTCCTCCGCGGGCCTCTTCGAGCGCGTCGGGCCCATGCCCAAAATCCAGCTCCTCGTAATGTCGCTCCTCTTCTCCATCGCCCTCTACTGCACCCTCGCCTGCGCCGGCGCCGGGGCCCACCTCTTCGCCGGGGGCCTCATCGGCTTCATCTGGATCCAGTCCGGCTGGATCGGCCACGACTCCGGCCACCACCAGCTCACCACCCACCCGGCCCTCAACCGCCTCATACAGATCGTCACCGGCAACTGCCTCACCGGCCTCGGCATCGCCTGGTGGAAGTACAACCACAACACGCACCACATCGCCTGCAACAGCCTCGACCACGACCCGGACCTCCAGCACCTGCCGCTCTTCGCCGTCTCCACCAAGCTCTTCAACAACATCTGGTCCGTCTGCTACGAGCGCACCTTGGCATTCGACGCCATTTCCAAGTTCTTCGTCAGCTACCAGCACTGGACTTTTTACCCGGTCATGGGATTCGCGAGGATCAATCTTCTGGTGCAGTCGATCGTCTTCCTCATCAATCAGAAGAAGGTGCAGCAGCGTTGGCTGGAGATCGCCGGAGTCGCATTCTTCTGGGTCTGGTACCCCTTGTTGATCTCTTGCCTGCCCAATTGGTACGAGAGGGTGGCGTTTGTGCTCATAGGCTTCTTCGTCACCGGGCTTCAGCATGTGCAGTTCACCCTCAACCACTTCTCAGCAGCGGTCTATCTCGGCGCACCAAAGGGGAACGACTGGTTTGAGAGGCAAACCGCGGGCACGCTCGACATCAAGTGCCCCCCCTGGATGGATTGGTTCCATGGTGGTCTGCAGTTCCAGGTTGAACACCATTTGTTTCCTCGCCTGCCTCGCCAGCACTATAGGATGGTCGCGCCCTTTGTGCGCGACCTTTGCAAGAAGCATGGGCTGCCTTATGGCGCTGCCACATTCTTTGAGGCAAATATCAAGACATTGAGGACACTAAGGGCTGCAGCGTTGCAGGCTAGACAAGCCACTACCGGTGCTGCACCGAAGAATTTGGTCTGGGAAGCTGTGAACACTCTTGGATGAGGATTGGAGTACAAGAGGCAATTGCCGGCATCCAGACTTGTGGACATGCAATTATCTGATTGCTTCTCGATTGTGTAGAAAGAGATTGATCCTTTTACCTGTTGGGCTCGTGTCGGATTTTTCGTGTTTCCAAGTGATTGATATCTTTGCAGTTGAAGAGTTAGTTCATGCTTCAATTGTCTACATGTACACCAAATTTAGGTTGTTCGGCTCTCCCTGTCACGGTAACCGTATCAATAGTATTGCTTTACATCATTAATTTATGGGCTATTTTTACATCCATCTCATTTTGCTTGCATTGAGCAGACTTGGTGAAATTGTAAGCTTAATTGATGGTCCAGGGTAATGTTTTGTGGCACGCCTGTATCTCCCTGCTGCTATGGCAGCTCGAATTGCAATTTGGGAACAGCTTATCTGTTCCAGCAATAAACAACATTCAGTCATTTTTCTAAGAAATGCTTATGCCGTTGCGACGAGACTGAAGTAATAATTTCTTGTGTTTGCTGATAGGACATACATCTTCTATCGTTGATTTTTCTATTCCTGAAGGCTTGTTGAGTTCTTGTCGCTATGATCCAATTTTCAGATCTATGAACAGCATGTTACAGGCTGCATCGAGACTGTTAGCTGGAGTTGCTTACCAATTCAAGACGACTATATACTTTCATGTCACTGGCATGCTATTGCTGGAGTATAAAACTAAGTCGAATATTTGTTACTTCAAGTAAAAAACACTTCTGAGATGTGATCTACAGATGCCAAGCAACGCGTATCGTGTTCCCTGGCTGGCCACTTATCTCCCAGAGTCCTGATCAGCTTGCATCGCTGTGCAAAATAAATACAGCCATTTCTTTTGCTCTTCTTGTCCGATTCGTTAAAGATTTGCTTGGACCATCCCCTCATCAGCGCCTGTGATTCGTCACTGGTGGTTAGCTAGCAGCGTCAGCGTGCAGCGCATGCATGCCCACGGAACCTTGCCTGTTTGCGTAACAGAAATAGTTGTCCGAGTCTGACGTATGGGGTCCCTGCCTGGTTGTCTTGTCTGGAACACTAGTTCTTTGTCAGAATGCGTAGGCCATCTCGAGAAATTTGGTATAAAGTTGAGTAATTCCTTGAGATACAACTTGTGAAGTTATCTGAAGATGTGATATAATTGATGGAACTGCAGTAGCCGGCGCCTGGTGCTAAATTCATAGATGAGAGAACTGTTATTTCCAAGCTATTTAGATTTAAATTAGTTACTCCAGTTTATATGCACACGCGTTTTCACGCTCTCTACACGCGTTTTCACGCTCTCTACACGTTGTGCAACCGTACCCATCTATCAACTTGTACTACTGTAGTATACTAAACAAAAGAGTTGCTAGTACGGAGTAGTACATGCTACTGTATTTCTTCAAAAAAATCCACAGAAGAAAACAAATATCGGAATTCAAACTTGTTTAAGCCCCATAAGAGTCACCGGCTCTTGGGCGAGGCCAAGGAATATCTCGATGGATGGCAAGGAAAAGCTTAACCCTGCCTGCTGCCTCTCAAGTCCCAAGTCGTCCATTTGATTTATCAGAGCATCCCTTTGTGCCATGCGACTGCGAGAGGCGCGGTGGCCCGGTCGGCCGAAATATCTCCGGACAGCTCTCCACCCACGACGTCAATCCTTTTTTTTTTTTTAGAGAATTCCTGATCTTTTACAGTATAGCTGTAGTATCTGAACTCACGCACAACTCACTCCACACAAACTCAACACCACACGCACGCCACCTGTGCGCAAGCTAGACCTAACCAGACTATACTAAGCTTCTGAGCCCCGTGAGCCTAGACCTACTGGAAAACCCCTGCGGTGGTGGGCACAACACAATACCTTTGACTTGACCACGGTGGAATTGGCCCAGAAGCAGACACTGTTCACGTGAACCGTGCCGCGCAGGTGAGGCACCCGAAACTCGCTCCCGCTGGGAGTCGAGCTCGGGCGGGTGGGGTGGCCACTGCCACACCCAACCAACGCGCCACTGCACAGTCCTCACCACGACGTCAATCCTGGCATATAGCATAGCCCACTTGCTCGTTCCTCTTCTTTATATTTCTCTGCGTGTACTTGACGGCAGTGGGCATCCAATGGGGAGGAGGCAATGACTCACTCAGCGCGTGATGATGCACTACTTGCTAAATTCCGTACCTCCCTTCCCGTTATGGTTTATCGTCGTGTGATCCCATCTTGCTTAATTTGCTCCTACTCCTGCATTATTATGTCTCAAGGATCGTCATTGGTGTTGGTGTCGTTGTCCGTAGGAACCCGGTTTTTCAAACTCTTCTTTTTGTAGTTGTCTATCTACTGCCAAAGTCTTTAGGTAAAATATCGTAAAGCGGTACCTAGTTCTTCTACTACGGATAGTGACACCAACACCGTGGCCTGAGTATGGAGCTATCTAAGGAACCTGCGTTCATGCGTGTAGTGTAGTCCAACCTTCAGGACACACTTGTGCATGTAGGTGTGACGTGCATAAGCCGTATGCATCTCTTCGATGCGAAGGCCAGGGTAATTTCGCTTTTCGTAAAAAAAGTGCGAGATGAGGGTATGTTTAATTGATGGCCGTATGCATAAGCCGTATGCATCTCTTCGATGCAAATGCCAGGGCAATTTCGCTTTTCGTAAAAAGAGTGCGAGATGAGGGTATGTTTAATTGATGGCGTGCAACCTCTTATGAATGAAAGAAGCTGAAAAACCGCATTGTTTTTAGGTGGCGGCGAGATGACGGCATTCGTGCGGCTGGATAGCTTCAAACCACCGAACGATATTATGTTATACAGTGTACGTAGCGCCTGGGCCTGGAGCGATAGACACAGCCATACGTAATACGTTGGCTAGCATCGATGAGGAAACCTTAGCAGGATCGATGCGTACGTGCGCCTTTCAAAACTTGAGAGAGCAACGGGGACACGAAGGCATGGCACCGCCGTGCGTCCACTGCAAGCTCGAATGATGTGTGCTGTTTGAGTTTCTTCAGACCAAAATTCTAGGCGCTCCCGCAGTGCTTGATGACTGATGATGAGGCTGAGGCGTCGACATAGCAAAGGGAACCCATGCTGCTCACCTCCTACCTGACGGCTACAAGGATAATGAAACGCTACATACAGAGGATGTGGTTGTGGTTTCTCCTGATGCCTGAACAATACAGTGACTTAGGCGAGTCTGATGCCAACGTTAGCAATTGTCTCGTCACATTTGGCTCTGGTTCTGTTGCACGCTAAACCAGCCAAACCTATTGTTAGACAAGCTTGTGACTCTTTTCGCTGGAAATGCTACTTCCTCCATTCCAAATTATAATTATTTTCAGTTTTTTCTTCATTCGTACGGATCTAGACGTATTTTAGGTGTTGATTCACTCATTTTAGTCCGCATTTAGTCCGTATTAATACGTATATAAAAAGGCTTAAACTTAGGAACGGAGAAAGTACACTGGTAGAAACAAGGGCTCTAGCCCGGGTGGTAAGGCCCTCTAATACCGGCTTGGCACCCGGGACCCCCAAATCGGGACTAGAGGCCCCCCTCTAGTCCCGGGTCAGTTACGAACCGGAACAAAAGGCTACCCACGTGGTCGCTGCCTGCGCGCGTGGTCGAGAACCTTTTGTCCCGGTTCGTAATACGACCCGGGACAAAAGAGCACCACACGTGGCAGACTCTGGATTTTTTGTATTCCCGTCTTATTGTATATTTAAAACTATGATCAATCTTGCAAAATATATGGTTAATTAATTAAAAATCAGAAAAATACATATAGCCTATTAAAATGTTCATAAAATAAATATCTATCTAATAAAAATATACTTTATTACATGGAGATCACAACCGGGACTAGAGCCCATCTATTCGATTACATGGAGATCTCATAACATTGGGACTAGATCCCGTCTATTCGATTACATGGAGATCATAACCGGGACTCAATGTAAGTAGTACGTGCCATTGTATTTTCCCTTTGGGTTTATGACACGGTCCAGCAAAAATCCCGCAATTTCCTCTTGAATTGCTTGAAAGCGCCTTTATTTGCATGTTCCTCCGGTGAGCCCACAACTATAAAAGAAGGAGATCAATATGAATATCAATCATCATAACAAAAATTATGAATGATGCTCAACACAATTGATGGTAATAAAATAGAATTATGAATATATTTGTTCACGTACTTCTGCAGATATCGCTCGGTTCCGCTCGCTGACCTCCTTGCGAATCCACTCGCAAACGAAGTATCCACACAAATTGGTCCCCGGTGGCTGCGTATCACAGATCTTTACGAGAATAGAATTCAATCAAATAATAATTAAGCATGGTATAATGGTATTGAAATTAGAATTAAAGAGATGCGCGAACCTAGCTAGCTCGTACTACTTACCTCATCACGATGAAAAGTAAGTTCCTTTGCAAATGCACCAGTTGTCCTCTTTTTGAAAACTTTCCAAATCCTGCCAGGCAAAAAAATGAATAAATGAGTTATTAGTTACTTGATATATCAGGAAATGAATAGAAGAGACCGATAAAGTGTGATAATGATTGAAATTACCTTTTGAGCACATCTTTAATGCCTTGGGACTTCTGTTCGGGATGCTTCTTTGAGTGCGATAATGATTTCAACTGTTCCAGCGTCAAGTTCAATGAATAGCAGAATGTAATGGAAGCTGCACACGTTTATATACGTCAGTAACTCATCAGTTACACTTAACATCGAGTGAGCAAAAATTAATGTGTACAAGACAGTAACACTCTTACTCGGAGTGGTAAGGAAACATTATCTTCTTTTTGTAATGTTGCCTCTGTATGAATCTTAGCAAGTTGGCCTCCGTTTCCTTGGGGTATTGCCGTAGCAATCTTTCATTAACTCGTACTGGGTCAATGAACTCAATGTCAAAGATTTGTTTTGTGTCACATTCATCACTCTTCATTCTGCATAATAGCGTAGTGAGCATAATTACTACAGGCAATGACCGAGCTAAGCTAGAGACTTTACTTTAGAAATAAATGAATTGAATCACTTATAGACAATAGGTACTGACGAGAGTCAAGTCGAGGGCGTCAAGCTTGTATAACATATAGAGTTCTTCAAAATAAATTTGCACCTGGTCTTGACCTATGTAATGTTCTTCTGTAACTTTCATAGGGAGAACTTCGAGCTGTGGATCCTTTGTGGCTTCCAAGTACCAGTCATGCAGCATTCGCATTCGTGTTGGTAGAAGCTCGATCTGTTCAGATGGCAGCAGAGGCTTCCCGTGTTCCCATTTCCATACTACATCCAAATTATTGGGGATATCATCGCTTTCCAGTTGAGAAAATGTAATACCAGCTTCTGCAGCAAATTGCGCCGCGTAGGATAAATCAATGTTCGCCGCGAAGTCCTGACCAGTGGGTACCTTGAGCGGGGAGATCGACTGTTTTGCCTGTTCTCCGAGCTGGGCAACGTCTCTTTTCCCGCTGGCACTAGTACTTATCGTCGTGTGGGATCTAGCTCTCCTCATGCAGCGTAAATAGTCATCTGGCCTATTTATCTCAATTTGCGATGGATGCTCAAGAAAGTTCTTAGCCCACTTTTTTTCCTCTGCCGTATATACTGGCTTTGGCTCGGGCTTTTTCGGTGCAAGCTGTTTTTTCACTTCGGCAGCCACGATCGCGGCGTTTTTCCTCTACAGTCCTGTCGTAAGCTCTCGGGGGAGGAACCTTCGGTACTTTTGGGAGGGGCTCCTGTTGGGGTCCGCGTCGGAAACCCATCGACGAAACGACGCGATTCCTTTTATGGCCCTGAGCCTTAGTGGGCGGAGGCAGCAGAGTCGGCTCAGGAGTCGGCTGATGCGGCGACGGAGTCGGCTGATGCGGCGGCGGAGATCGAGATGGACTCGTGTTGTGGTGGTCGTCCCTCTCGTCAACATGTGGACTTGGAGGTGATCCATGCCGACTCGGAGGAGACGATGGTGGCCTTGGCACCGAGCCTGGAAACACGATGTATTTCTTGCGCCATAGAATGATACCACCCCGACGTCTCCCAGTGTCCTCTCATCATCAGCTCCAGGGATGTCAAGCTCCAGTGATTCATATCCTGGTTCAATTCGATCCACGCCGACACGAGCATAGCCATCTGGAATCTCATTGCCAAACCACAATGCTGTAGATTCACAAGTTAAAGCATAGCCATCCGCCGCCTTCAGGGATAAGTTCCTCACTTGCACATGTAGCTCACAACTTGTCTTCTCCGTGATATAATCCACGGGGTAGGTAAACGCATCAGCACCGAGCTCCGTGGAAGCCACGCTGCTTCTTGATGTCTACGCACGGTTCTATTCTTGTAGACAGTGTTGGGCCTCCAAGTGCAGAGGTTTGTAGAACAGCAGCAAGTTTCCCTTAAGTGAATCACCCAAGGTTTATCGAACTCAGGGAGGTAGAGGTCAAAGATATCCCTCTCAAGCAACCCTGCAATTAAGATACAAGAAGTCTCTTGTGTCCCCAACACACCTAATACACTTGTCAGATGTATAGGTGCACTAGTTCGGCGAAGAGATATTAAAATACAAGTGATATGGATGATTATAAGTGGTAATTGCAATCTGAAATAAAAATGGCAGCAAGCAAACATGTAGCAGAACTGGTTGTAAACAGTGTTTCAATGCTTGGAAACAAGGCCTAGGGATCATACTTTCACTAGTGGACACTCTCAACAATAATAATATAATTGAATACATAGATATTTCCTCTTCACTATGCTACAACGAATTATTCTCTCATTAGTGAACCTCAATGTCACTATGAGCGCCCCAAAATAGTACTAAACAAACACCACAATATCATAGAGACATCCAACACAAAGTATAACTCATGGTAAGTATTCCTGTAATCTTTAGCCTAAGAATCACACACGGTGCGCACACTATCAACTTCGCAAGGTGGGACAAAGGTGATTCCCGAGTTTACATTAATAAGACCACTTTGAGTAGCATAATCATAAGATAATGAAGAGTAACATCTATGGATTCAACTAGATTACAAAGCTCAAGATCATATAAAGATCACACCATGGGAGAGAGAGATAAACCACATAGCTACCGGTAGAGCCCTCAGCCCCGATGAAGAACTACTCCCTCCTCATCATGGGAGGCAGCAACGGTGATGAAGATGGCGGTGGCGTCAATGGAGATGGCTCCGGGGGCAATACCCCGTCCCGACAAGGTGCCGAAACTGAGACTTCTGTCCCCCGAATTAGGGTTTTTGGTGGCGGCGGAGCTACAGAACTCTTCTGGAGAAATCGTCGATTCCTTTAGGGTTTTCACCGCGGAGGCAATATATAGTCCAAAGGGCGTCGCGAGGAGGTGACCGAGGTGGCCACACCACACCACGGCGCGGCCCCCCCTCTGGCCGCGCGGGCCCATGGTGTGGGGGCTGTGGGCCTCCGCTGTAATTTCCCTTCTGGCTCCGTGGGTCTTCTGATGAAATAGAATTTCTGTAATTTTTCTGGATTTTTCCGAGCACTTTGGTTTTCGGGCCTTTTCTGCAATACACATACATAATAAACAGAAACTGGCACTGTGGCATCTTGTTAATAGGTTAGTCCAATAAATGCATAAAAATGCTATGAAGTGTATATAAAACATGTAACAATTGGTATAATATCAACATGGAACGTCAGAAATTATAGATACGTTTGAGACGTATCAAGCATCACCAAGCTTAGTTCTACTCATCCTCGAGTAGGTAAAACGATAAAAACAAAATAATTTCTGGGTGACATGCTACCATCATAATCTTGATCAAATAGTATTGTAAACACATGTTATGAATGAAGTGATCCAGGTCAATGGTTTATAGTTTGTTAACAAATAGATAATGAGCAAACAACTGAATCATATAAGCAAAAACTTTTCATGAATAGTACTTTCGAGACAAGCATCAAAGAGTTTTGCATAAGAGTTAACTCGTAAAGCAATAATTCTAAGTAAAAGTTATTTAACCAACACAAAGGAAGATTTAAGCTTCAGCAATTGCTTTCAACTTTCAACATATATATCTCATGGATATTTGTCAACACAAAGCAATATAATAAGTGCAATATACAAGCATATAAAAATTGTTGCACCAAAGTTGACACTAGTGTTTGCTTCTGAGATAGACAGAAGTAGGAAAACTGACTCAACATGAAAGTAAAAGAAAGGCCCTTCGTAGAGGGAAGCAGGGATTAAATCATGTGCTAGAGCTTTTTAAGTTTTTGAAATCATATAGAGAGTAAAAATAAGTTTTGGGAGGTGTTTTATAATTGTCAACGAATCAGAAAATGGAAAGTACAATATGACCCCTGCCAACCAGACTTTTAAGAGCGGCTCCCATGAAGGACGTTATTTCTACCAGCAAGGCAGATCATCCCTCTTCTCTTTTGTTTACACATGCAGATATTTCACTGTTTGTCATTGCTTGACTGATAAATCAGGGCAAAAATGTGAAGAGAATTAAGCGGTTAAAGTTGTAATTAATTGGGACTGGGCACCCCATTTGCCAGCTCTTTTTGCAAAATTAATGGATAAGCGGATGTATATGCCACTAGTCCAGTGGTAAAGTCTGTTTGACAGGTGACATAAAGACATCCACCCCGTCCTCATGAGCTTGGTAAACATTGACACAAAAAGGAGTAATAATTTCGAATAGTTTAAAGGTAGCACATGAAAAATTTACTTGGAGTGGCAAGGAAATACCACATATAGGTAGTTATGGTGGACACAAATGGCATGGATTTTGGCTCAAGGTTTTGGATGCACGGAAGCATTCCCTCTCAGTACAGAGTTTAGGCTAGCAAGGTTATTTGAAGCAAACACAGGATATCAACCGACACAGCAAGACTTATATGAAAACATATTGCAAGCATTATAAGACTCTACACTGTCTTCCTTGTTAACCAAACCCTTTTACTAGAAAATATCTAGACCTTAGAGATACCAATCATGCAAACCAAATTTCAACGAGCTTTACGGTAGTTCTTCATTAATAGGTTTTAACTACATGATGCAAAAGCTTAAACATGAACTACTTGATAACTCAAAACAATTGACAAGTATCAAATTATCCAATACAGTGATCTACAAGAATATGTAAGCTTTTTCCATTATACCATCTACCACATGCAACATTTTCTGTTCCAACCAAACACCAATCAATTTATTTCAACATAAACTCTCCAAACAATTATAAGTGAAGCAAGAGAGTACTTTCTTTAAAAGAACTAACAGCTCTGAATAAGAGATGCATGCAAAACAGGAGCTAAAAGCATAGCAATAGCTAGATAAGAATACTCAACAAGTATAAGTGAAGAATAGGAGTATTCATATGAAAAAGCGGAGCGTGTCTCTCTCCCAACAAGAATGCTAGGATCCAATCAAGTTGATTTCAGAAAATAAAATAACAAAGCAAAAATAAAGCACACAGACGCTCCAAGCAAAGCACATATGATGTGAAAGAATTAAAATATAGTTTCACTAGAGATGACCTGATAAGTTGCTGATGAAGAAGGGGATGCCTTGGGCATCCCCAAGCTTAGACGCTTGAGTCTTCTTGAAATATGCTGGGGTGATCCATGGGAGCATCCCCAAGCTTAAGCTCTTCACTCTTCTTGATCACATTATATCATCCTTCCTCTCTTGACCCTTGAAAACTTCCGCCACACCAAACTCAGATAATTCTCATTAGAGGGTTAGTGCACAATCAAAAACTCACATGTTTATAAGGACACGAACATGACCGTTACTTTTAACATTAACTACTGCCACTGATGTTATGTGAAGCTCTTCACCAAAAAAAAAGAATTCCACTCAACACTAGTAAAAGAGAGAATGCAAAATAAAAGGCAGAATCTGTCTAAACAGAACAGTCCGTAAAGACGAATTTTTTGAGGCACTTACGTTGCTAAATCGAAAAACTCAAAACTAATGAAAGATGCGTACATATCTGAGGATCACGCACAGAAATTGTCAGATTTAAATAATTTTTCTGTGATTTTACAGAAGTAAAACGGTGAACAGCAGAAATCTGTTCCTGCGCAGAAATCCAAATCTAGCATCATCTTCCTATTAGAGGCTCCACTTGGCACAAAAATGCGAAAAAGTAAAGATACAAAGGGGTTGTTACAGAAGTAAACAACTCCTTGACTCAAAAAGAAAAGAAAAATTGCAGAAATAAAATAATGGGTTGTCTCATATGTATAAGAGTTGAACATATAAGAATGCATCAAGAAGCAAATATAAAGCACATTTAAGCCTAATCCACTTCCTATGCAAAGGAATCTTGTAAGAAAACAAATTATTGAAGCATGAAGCCAATGGCATAGGAAGGCAAAGCAAGTGCAACTTCAAAATTTTCAACAAAAAGAGCGGAGACTTAATATTATTGTGATATGTGAAGCCATGTCTCCCTCTCTCATAATGACCAGTAGGTTTTAAAATAACCATCAAATAAAAGCAAATCAAGAGAAAGCTCAAAACCTTCGTCATAAAGAGAGGTGTTTTAGTAACATGAAAATTTCCACAACCATATTTTTCTCTCTCATAATAATTTTCAGTAGCATCATGAACAAAATTAACAATATAGCTATCACATAAAACATTCTTATCATGATCCACATGCACAAAAGTATCATTACTCTCCACATAAGCATAATCAATTTTATTAGTAATAGTGGGAGTAAAACTATCACAACCATCATTGTAATCATCATAAATTGCAGGCATAGTATAATCATAATAAACTTTATCCTCCATAGTAGGTGGCACCAAATACCACTATCATTATAATCATCATAAATTGGAGGCAAAGTATTATCAAAGAAAATTTTCTCCTCAAAACTTGGGGGGCTAAAAATATCATATTCATCAAAACCAGCTTCCCCAAGTTTAGACTTTTCCATATCATTAGCAATAATGGTGTTCAAAGAATTTATAGTAATAACATTGTGACCACTATTATGCAAACAAATTTCCATAGGTTTTTTAATTTTCTCTTCAAACACATCATGTCCCAACCCAAGATAAATTTCATACAGCTCTCTAATTTTGTTGTTGTTTTCCATTAAGCCTAACTAGTGAAATAAAAACAAGAAACAAAAAGATAAAACTGCAGGATCTAAAGGAAATACCTTCGAGCACTCACACGCTGGCAACAGTGCTAGAAAATAGCTTAGGCCAGAGGATGTGAGTACCGTTTACCTTACCACCCCGGCAACGGCGCCAGAAAATAGCTTGATGTCTACGCACGCTTCTATTCTTGTAGACAGTGTTGGGCCTGCAAGTGCAGAGGTTTGTAGAACAGCAGCAAGTTTCCCTTAAGTGAATCACCCAATGTTTATCGAACTCAGGGAGGTAGAGGTCAAAGATATCCCTCTCAAGCAACCCTGCAATTAAGATACAAGAAGTCTCTTGTGTCCCCAACACACCTAATACACTTGTCAGATGTATAGGTGCACTAGTTCGGCGAAGAGATATTAAAATACAAGTGATATGGATGATTATAAGTGGTAATTGCAATCTGAAATAAAAATGGCAGCAAGCAAACATGTAGCAGAACTGGTTGTAAACGGTGTTTCAATGCTTGAAAACAAGGCCTAGGGATCATACTTTCACTAGTGGACACTCTCAACAATAATAATATAATTGAATACATAGATATTTCCTCTTCACTATGCTACAACGAATTATTCTCTCATTGGATAACGAACACCAATCCACTGTGTAGGGCTGCAAGAGCACACCTCAAGGTTGTATTCCACATCTAGGGAACCTCAATGTCACTATGAGCCCCCCAAAATAGTACTAAACAAACACCACAATATCATAGAGACATCCAACACAAAGTATAACCCATGGTAAGTATTCCTGTAATCTTTAGCCTAAGAATCACACACGGTGCGCACACTGTCAACTTCGCACCGTGGGACAAAGGTGATTCCGGAGTTTACATTAATAAGACCACTTTGAGTAGCATAATCATAAGATAATGAAGAGTAACATCTATGGATTCAACTAGATTACAAAGCTCATGATCACATAAAGATCACACCATGGGAGAGAGAGATAAACCACATAGCTACCGTAGAGCCCTCAGCCCCGATGAAGAACTACTCCCTCCTCATCATGGGAGGCAGCAACGGTGATGAAGATGGCGGTGGCGTCGATGGAGATGGCTCCGGGGGCAATTCCCCGTCCAGCAAGGTGCCAAAACAGAGACTTCTGCCCCCCCCCCCCGAATTAGGGTTTTTGGTGGCGGCGGAACTACGGAACTCTTCTGGAGAAATCATCGATTCCTTTAGGGTTTTCACCGCGGAGGCAATATATAGTCCAAAGAGCGTCGCGAGGAGGTGACCGAGGCGGCCACACCACACCATGGCCCCCCCTCTGGCCGCGCGGGCCCATGGTGTGGGGGCTGTGGGCCTCCCTGGAATTGCCCTTCTGGCTCCGTGGGTCTTCTGACGAAATAGAATTTCTGTAATTTTCCTGGATTTTTCCGAGCACTTTGGTTTTTGGGCCTTTTCTGCAATACACAGACATAATAAACAGAAACTGGCACTGTGGCATCTTGTTAATAGGTTAGTCCAATAAATGCATAAAAATGCTACGAAGTGTATATAAAACATGTAACAATTGGTATAATATCAACATGGAACATCAGAAATGATAGATACGTTTGAGACGTATCACTTCTCCGCTGAGATGGGCCGCCTTGACTCTCTTCCTGCAGCTGATGAGTTCCCCCTTGCTCGCACATTTGATCTAGTTGCTTCTGCTGTTGCTGTACGATTCTTTCTAGGTTGCTCAACCGGTCTGAGTCCTCCTTCTCCTTCCTCTTCTTTGCTCTCAGTCGGCTTCTATAAGTTTCACGGTACTCGGGAAACCCAATATGCCACGGCGTGTCAGCTCCTAAGCCTCGTGTTCGTCCTCCTTTTTCACGATTCCCGATGGCCTTTGTCAGCTCGTCGTGCTCTCTGTCGGGAATAAACTTTCCCTCTTGAACCTCTTTGACTGCTTCAACAATTGCTTTCTGGGGTTTAGAAATTTCTTTCTTTTCATCAATTATTAACTCCCCTGTTTCCGTGTCATACTGCGCCCCATGCCCAAGTACCCAGTTTCTTAACCTATGGGGAAAGTGCTCTATAGCTGGAGTGATCCCTTTTTCGCACATGGCGGCCTCAGCTGCATCCCACTTAGGCTGAACACTTATGTAGCCACCTGCCCACATTTTATGGTGATATTTCTTTTTCGCTGCATTTATCTTATTCTTTTCCGACCTTTCCTTAGCTAGTTCCGAATCCTTGTACTCCAGAAATGATTTCCAGTGAGCCCGCTGCCTCTCTAGTGTGCCACTGAAATCTGGAGCTTTATTTTTTTTTTGACGTACTCACGGTCTAATCTGTTCTTGTAATTATTGAATTGTTCAGCCATCTTCTTAAGAGCGAAATGCTTGACTTTGTTTGTCATGGCGGTTGTCTTTCCGGGAGAATCCAAGACCGGTAGGGTGAAATGTGCAATGAGCTTGTCCCAAAGCACATCTTTCAATCTGTCGTTGACATAACTAACTCCCTCTACCTTTGCTGGCATATTCCATTCCTGAACGCTGATCGGGACGGTGTCCCTAACAATAACTCTGCATTGATGCACAAACTTACTTGCGTTCGCCTTGGACTCCAATGGTTTGCCCTCTGGCGAGACCACATCAATTCGGAGATGCGCATCTTCGGCCATCCCTTTGGCATGGCCTCGTTTACTTCCTCCAGATTGGGTCGATGCGGAGGTCTAAAAATAAGAATCATTTGTTAATATACATACATATACAAATCAATTATTGCATCTGATCAACAGAGGCTTAATATACCTTGCCAGACTACGGATGTCCACCAATTTGCGCTTCGTCTCTTTGGTCCACCTCCATTCCCTGACCGGAATCATTCAAAAACTGTGAGTCATCTTCTGCTCTATTGTCTTCTGCTCCACCGACTTCTGTTCCACCCTCGGGTTGCCGCATCATGGCGAAAATGTCCTCTTCACCGTCTCTGCTGTTGAAGTTATCCATTGCTTAACTAATATAAATGAAAGATAAAATAATGTTAGCATTAGAAAAATAATTCAAAGGTAGGGAACATTATTTTTCCTCACTTTACAAAAGCAGCATTGATCAAGTATGCAAAAGTATCACTAATACATCTCCCATGAACCAAACTCGTCCATTTTTATTTAACCCTAATACATCACGAATAATATCACTAATATATCTCCTCTCCCATGCATGAACCTCTCAAACTAATTTCGACCGGGTCCTGAGCCGCGGGGTGCTGAGCCGCGGGCGCTGCGCATCCAAAGAGAAGGAACCCTCACAGGGGCATAGCTCACGTGAGGAGGAACCCTCTGAAGAAACGACCAGCTACTGTCATACTGCCTATCCAACAAATACATGTATCGATGGACGTGCTCGTCCTCCTCCCTGATACGGCGACGTACCACTTCCTCGGGGGCCGGCTCACTCTGCACCGAGCGTGGCCCACGCGACTGCCACCAAAGAAGATCCGGGTCGACAACGTCACCCGGATTCCTCACCAAGCTACGCGTCCCGGAAGGTAGCACCTCCCAGTGCCAGCCCGGCGGAGCCCAGTCCCGGACATCGCCCCTCTGGTCCAACAGGGACATCATCGCCGAGAACAATAAACTCAAAACACCGAAAAAATTAACAACTAACCTAAAATTAACACTAACAACTAAATTTTTGCTACCACTAAATATTTTACTAACACCTAATTTTTTTGCTAACACTAAAATATCTAATTACAAACTACTCCTAAATTTTGCAAACACTAAATTTCTAACAAATTACTTCTAACAAATTATTTCTTATACCGAGATTAAAAAAATAATCAAAATTTGCTAACACTAAATTTTGATTTTTGCTAACACTAAAATTTCTTCTAACAAAATGTCCTAAACAAATTTTCTAAAATTACTTCTAACAAAATCTCCTAAAATTACTTCTAATTACAAACACCTAAATTTTTTGCTAACACCTAATTTTTTTGCTAACACTAAAATATCTAATTACAAACTACTCCTAAATTTTGCAAACACTAAATTTCTAACAAATTACTTCTAACAAATTATTTCTTATACCGAGATTAAAAAACAATCAAAATTTGCTAACACTAAATTTCGATTTTTGCTAACACTAAAATTACTTCTAACAAAATCTCCTAAACAAATTTTCTAAAATTAGTTCTAACAAAATCTCCTAAAATTACTTCTAATTACAAACACCTAAATTAACTCGATCTGCACGGCCGGAGGAGGAGAAGAACAGGGAGGCGGCGGCGCAGCACGACATCGAGGAAGACGGCGCGGCGTCGAAGCGGCGAGGGAGTCCGGCGAGGCGCGGTAGCGCAGCGAGGGAGCGCGCGGCGGAGAGGAGCCGTCGGAGGGTGTCGAGCGGTGGCGCGGGGTCGGAGGGCGTCGAGCGGCGGCATGGGCGCGGAGGAGAGCGGCGGGCGCAGCGGAGGAGAGCGACGGGCGCGGCGTCGGGTGGCGATTTGGGCAGCCTGACAGCGTCGAATCGGCGGCGGCGGCTCCTCCTCCTCTGTCCCGGGTCGTGGCTCGAACCGGGGAGGAGGCCTGGGTATTTATACCTAGGGGCCTCTAGTACCGGGTCGAGCCACGAACCGGTACTAGAGGGTACCGTCGCGCGCAAATGCACCTCTAGTACCGGGTGGAGCCACGAACCGGTACTAGAGGTGTTTTTTTGTGCCAAATTTTCAGTGACAAGTGTTTGAAATTGAATTTGAAAAGTGTTTGAATATGAATTCGAATAACTTATGCATACTTTTGAATCTGACAAAAATTTCAGCATGAAAAGTGTTTGAATTTGTATAACTAATCCAAAACATTTTCTGTTTTCTAAAATAATTATTCAAACTATTAACCATTTTGCCATTTTCAATTAAAAATGCATTAACTAATATTGTTTGCATATTTTTGAATCTGACAATACTTTTGATGGCTACGTGTTGGTGAACCCCAAGAGGAAGGTTATGATGTAGACAGCAGAAGTTTTCCCTTGAATAATCTACCCAAGGTTATCAATCCAGTAGGACTTGACGATCTATCGGAAGGTTGTTGATGTTGACTCCCCCTGGCGCTAGGGAGCTTGCACCAACGTGGAATCTGCACATACACAAACCAGAACTTTGCCCAACACGAAACAGAGAGGTTGTCAATCTCTCCGGTCTTGCAGAAACAAAGAGTTAAACGTATGGTGTGGAAAACACCAGGAAACACAGCAAGAAACAGGAAACAGATGATTGCAGCAGGTTGTGTAAACAGTATGAGAAAATTGGACCAGGGTCCACAGTTCACTAGTGGTGTCTCTCTCAGAACAGATAACTAGCATGTTGGGTAAACAAATTACAGCTGGGCAATTGACAAATAGAGAGGGCATAACAATGCAATACATGCCAAGATGTCTACTATGAAATCTAGTTGGGCATTACAACAAAGTACATAGACCGTTATTCCAACCGCATCTATGCCTAAATAATCCACCTTCAAGGCAGCATCCGCATCCTATTCAGTATTAAGTTGCTAACAACAGATTATTGCATGAAGTAAAGTGTGTAATGTAATCAATACAAGTGCCCTTGGACACTGCACCAATATTTTATCCCTAGTAGCAACAGCACATCTACCATCTTAGACCTTTCTGTCACTGATCCAGATATCTAGAGACTGAACCCACTATCTAGCATAAATACCCCCTCTTGGAGTCACAAGCATCTACTTGGCCAAAGCATCTACTAGCAACGGAGAGCATGCAAGATCAAGAGCACATAGATAAACAACTTGAATAAACATGGTATCAATATTCATCGGATCCCAGCAAACACAACATCTAGCATTACAATAAGATGATCTTGATCATGTTAGGCAGCTCACAAGATCTAAACATGGAGGCACAAGGTAGAGAGACAACCATCTAGCTACTGCTATGGACCCGTAGTCCAGGGGTGGACTACTCACGCATCACTCCGGAGGCAGGCATGGTGATGTAGCGCCCTCCGGTGATGATCTCCCCTCCGGCAGGGTGTCGGGAAGAGCTTCAGAACTCCTCCGATCTGAGATTGACGATGACGGCCGCGACGGAACTTTTCGTGGAATATGATCGACCGTAATAGGGTTTTCGCGTCGCGGAGAATATATAGGCGAAGAGGCGGCGTCGGTGGCCGAGGGGGGCCACCACGCCATAGGGGGGCGCGGGCCCACCCTGGGCCGCGCCCTAGTGTGGCGTGGCCCCCTGGTGGGTCTGCTCCGACTCCCCTTTGGACTCCGTGATCTCCTCGTGATATTTTTGACGATGTCTTTTGTTTCGTCCAATTCTGAGAATATTTCCTTAATAGATTTTCTGAAACCAAAACAGCAGAAAACAGGGAACTGGCACTGTGGCATCTTGTTAATAGGTTAGTCCCAGAAAATGCATAAAAATGATATAAAGTATTGCCAAAACATGTAGCAATTGATATAATAACAGCATGGAACATCAAAAATTATCGATACGTTTGAGACGTATCAACTTTCAACATGAAAAGTGTTTTAATATTTGCTCTAGTTTATTTTTCTTTTATATTTGATTTAATTGTTTCAATATTTATGAAAATCATATCTACATTTTCTGATTTTGTTTCTAAAAATTTGTAAAAATCATATCTATTCATTTATATATATATATTCATTTCATTTATATCAATAGATTTAATTGTCCAAATCAAGTTAAATTATTTTCTAAAATTTTGTAAAAATCATATCTATTGATTTATATATATATATTCATTTCATTTATATCAATTGATTTAGTTGTCCGGCTTTTCTCTAGCGGGTCTAGGGTTTCGTCGGAGAGGGGCTCCGGAGCGTTTGAATCCCACCAAAAATTTGTAGTAATCATCTCTTTATTTTAAAAACATCCTTAACAACATCTCATACAGCTACATAAAAGGTTTAATACATTATTACATATCACGAACAGTTTTCATAACATAGTTACATTACTACATAAACGGACTTTTTGGGTCGGAGGCCGTATGTCGCAGTAGTGGAACATGGGGTTCCCCTGATGCTGCCAAAGTGGGTCCTCCGCTGGGGCCCACCAAGAAGATGGACAAGGCAAGGAGTCAAGTACAGCAGATGGGTTAGCCCATCTGCCTCAAGGACACTCGACAAGTTCGACAACAAGTCTCTGCGGCTAAGTACCAGGTGACCTTCCGGGGCACCCCCTCGCCTGGAGAACCAGGCAGGACACCCGCGGGTCCGTGCTCCCGGCAGGAGGCCAGGCGCGCCCCCGGGTATCCATCCGTACCATCGAGAGGATAAGATTGCCAGCTCACCAGAAGCTAGTGGAAGACTTGGGCGCCAAGATGAAGTCCGCGCCCTGGTGACGTTTCCACGAGCGTAGTTGGTGGGGCGGACAGGCTTTGTCCATCCCACCTTTTCCAAGGGTGGACGACCACGCCGCCCTCCTCAGAATGCTTGGAGGAGAGAGTGCCACGTCTTCTCCAAGGACCGCCGAGGGGTTTTCCCGCCAAGACACCTCATACCTCTCACGTGCCCATGTCGGATCCCCTTAGCCTATAAAAGGAGGACCATGGCACCGAGGGAGGAGAGGACGAAACGAGATAGAAGCAAGCTAGAGCTCAGGCAAGACTAGATTAGGGTTCGGAAGGTAGAGAGAGAGGTGATCTCCCCAGGGCAGGATCTGCTCTTCGTCTACCTCCGGCCGAAAATCTGCCGGGTTCACCCCAGAACACCCTTGTACACCATACCATGATGAACCTCTCAATCCAGACATGCAGGAGTAGGGCTTTTAGCCTCCGGGCGGCCTGAACCTGGGTAACTCTGTGTGTCCTGCTGTGTTGCTTGATCACTCCCTCTCGACGAAGAACTTGGCGTCCTTGCTCCCGGGTAAGGCGTCTTCCAGCCTCCTTCTCGCCCCGTGCCGAATCTAAAAAGGGGGTATCATCTACTCCCGGTGTACGTCACCCTAGACACGACATCTGGCGCACCAGGTAGGGGGTGCAAGCGCTGGATTCGTCTTCTTCTTCATCAACTTCAAGTTCTTCGTCAAGCATGCCGCCGAGGAAGAAGATCGATGCCGCTACCTCCAAGGCCGCGTCTCCTTCGCGCACTCAGGCCTCCGCCGAGCGCCGCGATGCGGATGCGCATCAGCCTGCTCCTCCACAGGCGCCACCTACGGAGAAGGTGGCGTCGGAGAGGGCCAACACCAACAAGAACGTCAACCTTGACGATCCGGCGGCTCCTGGACTGTCCTCCGAGCCGCCCCCACGCTCTGGGAAGAAAAGCATCGGGAATGGCGCGGGCAAGGGTCGTGACGCCAAGGAGGGACGAGATCACGTCCGCGCCAGTGGAGGTCCCCGAAGCTTCAAAAGCAAGTCCTCTACGCACTTGCCCTCGGACGCACAAGCTCGTCACGACGCTCTTGTCGCTGCCAAGGCTCTCATGCAGTTCCCTCCAAGCTCTGGCGATCCCAAGGTCTACCAAGAATGGAGAGCCCGTGTGGAGGCACTCCTCGACTTCGCCGACGGCGGCCCTGAGCCCGACATAACTCGAGCTCCCACCGTCAACGGCCCCGAGGCTGGAGGGCGCATGGCGCATGAACCACAGGGTCAGCCCCATGGCGAGCGCAGAGGCGAGACGGAGACTCCTCGCACCGCTCCACCGATGGCGAACCGGCTGAACCACGATCGCGGCAAGGCCATCTCCGTCGGGTCATCTACCACATGCAACCGAGATCTTCGCCACGACCTCAACAACCGTCTAACCGAGGATATGCGCACCCGCATCGAACGGCGTCGCGAGCGTCATCGCCGGGAGGATCGGGACGACGACATCGCTGAAGGGTGCCTCGCCCTTGCCCCTGAGCTCCGCCGGGTCACCTGGCCCAAGTAGTTCAAGATCGACGTCCTCCGCTACGACGGCACTACAAACCCCCGGGACTTCCTGCAGCTTTACTCCTTAGCTGCGGCAGTCGCCGGGCCGACGAGATGATGATGACCAGCTGGTTCCCGCTGGCCCTGAAGGGAGATACCCAGACATGGCTTCTCAACCTTCCCAAGTGCTCCATTCGTTCCTGGAGGACCCTGAAGGAACAGTTCCTGGGGCTTTCCAAGGCGGGTACGAGCGCCCGGGGGCTCCCAGCGACCTCCACGACTTCAAGCAACTTCCGGGTGAAACTCTTCGCAAGTTCATCCAGCGCTTCACCCAGAAGATGAACACAATCCCCTGCATCAAGCAAGAGCTGGTGATCGCTTCTTTTCACGCCAACGTCCGCAATACCCGGATGCGCGAGAAGTTGAGCAATCGCCGCGTTGAATCCACCTGCGAGCTCTGGGAGCTGGCGGATCGATGCGCCCGAGCTGAGGAGGGGGCTAAGTTCCCCGGGGAGGATGAACCCGAGGACAAAACCGCCCCCGCCAAGAACAAGAAGCGGGACTCTGGACCCGACAAGCGCATCTTCGTCACCGAACCCCTTCCCAAGAAGGCCAAGCCTGCGGCGGCCTCTGAGGGAGAAGACGACCCATGGTGCCACATTCCTCCTGACGGCAACCACCTTCTCAAGGACTGCCGCCAACTCAAGAACCTCGCCATACGAGAGCAGCGTCGGGCCGACAGGGTAAGCTTGGATGGCTGCTACAACTGTGGCGTCATTGGGCATGTCGCTCGTGACTGTCCCACAGGTCGCCAAGGCGGAGGCGGCCATGGATGGGGCCGCGGCGGTGGCCGCGGGGGACAAGGAGGCCGCGGCGGCCAAGGCGGTCGTGAACAGAACAACCAGGAAGGCGCCTCCAACAAGGAAGCTCCGGCTCCTCAGGGAGGCGGCGGCGGAAGGTTCCAGGAAGTCACCGGAGTTGTCGGGTGCATTCATGGGGGAGCCTCTCTGCCTCCATCCAACGGCGCGTGTGATGCATGTAAAATGCATACATGAACTTTGCATTGTACTAGGGATAGTTAGCGCGGCAATGCCGCGCGTCCGTCTGATGATTTTCAAAAAAATTTTTTAGAAAGTATTCATATAAATATTATTTGAATTAAGAGAAGTTTACGATTAGGAGATTTTTCGAGGTTGTTAAAATTTGTCGCGTTGAAATGTATTCAAATTTGTATTCTTTGAAAGTTTGCAAAAATGATTACATTTCGTAGGTGTTTGAAATTATTAAATATGTGGATTTGAAATTTGAGTTGGAATGGTCAAATAAGGGTGGTTTTCCCATAGAATTGGCCGAATGTAGGTCAATTCGAATTTTTAAAACTTATTTGGTTTGTGCGAAAAACAGTTGACAATTTTTTTCCCTGGCATTTCGATATTTTTTATATTTTGTCGATGGGTATGTGTAGAATTTTTTCCGGTTTTTGTTTTGCTGTGCAATTTAAATTTGGTAATATGTTCATTTGAAAATTGTTTAGGTTTAAAATTAGTGAAATCGGAAGAAGTTTGCGTTTAAAAATTGTTTACATTTTGAATATTATTCAAGTTGGGTTGTTTTGCAGATTCAAATCATTTTATGTTTGTAAAATGATTAGATTTCGCAGAAATTTACGATTTTGGAATATCGAAATCTGAAATTTGATCGTATCGAATTGAAAAACAACATTTTTTATCTGAGGGTATATATAGAAATAATTTCATGTTGTAGAAATTGTTTTAAGGAGGAAGTTTTTTTTCCACATATTTAACAATCTGAAGTGTTTTAACATATTTGTTTTTTGACGTAAATAATTAGTATTTGTTTTGTTGGAGCATTTTGTTGTATCTTTTGTTTTTTTTCCGGATGGGAATTTTTGGAGGTTCATCAATTTAGTCGATATTTAATAAAATTAAATGCGTAAAATTAGAGGAAGGCAATTTGGTTTTTTTGTAGATATTAATCGTGTCCGTTATAATTTGAAATGTTTTTTTCCTTTCGTAAATTTATCTAAATATAGGATAAATTGAATCGTTCAAACTTTTTTGTTTATTTGGCAGAAATAGGTACCTTTTTTTTTACTTACCACAGTTTGACAAATTTCATAAATCTAATTTTTTTTTTGTTGCAAGAAAATTATTGAAATGTGAATATTATTTGAATTGGGGAAAATTTACTACATATTTCACAAACTTTGGGGCGAAAAATTGGAGAAATTGTTGAAGTATGAGTATTATTTGAGTTCGGAAAAGTTTGTGCTTAAAAGAATGGTGGGATTTTGTAAGTTCGAATGTGGTTATATTTTGACTTAATTATCTTAGTTAGCACCATAATGTAAGGAAAATATATTATGGGTATGCTAAAATATAATGTTGTTTTTTGGTCGTAAATATGTAATTTGAATAATTTGTTTGAAGAAATATATTATATGCAATCCATCTTTAGAGCAAAAATGAATTTGTGATTTTCTTGGAATATGCATGTAGCGAAGCATTATTTAAATGTAACTATACAATTAGGGAGAGGTAAGTTCAATTTGAGTATTTGTTAAATTGGGTTGCATAATTGGAGGGAATTCATTTATATTATCTGGAAATATTAATCTGTTCGAATTGGCATGATATGTTTGTGTTTTTTTCCTAAATATTTAATTTAGCTGAATAATTGGAGGGTATATATTGTGTGACTATTTATTGGAGTCAATTTGAAATGAATCCATAATTAGAATAAATGAATTTGCATTTTCTCTAACTATTCGTCTAAGCAAGCGTTGTTTCAACTGTAAGCACGTATTTAGAGAGATTTAGGTTATATTATTTTCAATTATGGTATCTAATTTGAAATGCTCAAATACGATTCCATTTTGCTATAATTTTCTTATGTAGCACCTAATTAGAAGGAATATATTGTGGTTATCTAGCAATGCCGCGCGTGTGTAGTATAAATGAAATTTAAATTTAGTAATGTGCACATTTAGAAATTGTGTAGGTTTGGAAATTATTGAAATTCGGAAAAGTTTGCGTTTTGAAACTGTTTAGATTTTAAGCTAGAGAGATTTAAGTTAAGTAAATTTTAAATATGGTAGATAAATTGGAATGGTCAAATATAGTTTTATTTTGGCAATAATTTTCTTATTTCCCATCATAAGCAGAGGAAATTTATTCTGGTTATTTGTAAGTGTTAATTGTTTTGAGTTTTAAAAAAAAAAGTATAGTTGTATTATTTATTGAATATATCTATAATACAATTGTTTTGCAAACTAAAATATCTATAATACAACTGTTTTGCAAACTAAAATGTCTAGCATCTGTTCTTTTTTTGTTTGATCATTATTGTAATGCTGTTTTATTGCAAACGAAAAGGAAAGCAAAGTATCGAAAGAAAGCAAATATGAAGATTGAATTTCAATGTTTTTTTTATAACTTTATTTGAACAAACTGAAATAGTAAACTTTAAATATGGTAGATAAATTGGAATGGTCAAATATAGTTTTGTTTTGGCAATAATTTTCTTATTTGCCAGCATAATCAGAGGAAATTTACTCTGGTTATTTCTAAATGTTAATTGTTTTGAGTTTTTTTAGGAAAAGTATAGTTGTATTATTTATCGAATATATCTATAATACAATTGTTTTGCAAGCTAAAATGTCTATAATACAACTGTTTTGCAAACTAAAATGTCTAGCATCTGTTCTTTTTTTGTTTGATCATTATTATAATGCTGTTTTACTGCAAACGAAAAGAAAAGCAAAGTATCCAAAGAAAGCAAATATGAAGATTGAATTTCAATGTTTTTTTACAACTCTATTTAAACGAATCGAAATTTTAAAAGGGAAGCTACAATTATTTTGTAAGCTAGAATGTTTTTTTTTTTTTTTACAAATCTATTTCGACAAACTGAAATTTGAAAAGAGAAATTACAATTGCTTTGTAAGCTAAAATGTGTTGCAATCATTTTTCTTCTTCTTGATTGTTTTTTCAATGTTGTTTTATTGCAAAACAAAATGAAAGGAAAAAAATGAAAGAAAACATATACAAAGATGGAGCTAAATGTAGTTGAGGTGTCATTGTCACATTTTTTTTATATTTGATATTCCAGTTATTTTAATTAAGCAGAAATTATAGTTGTTTTAGGGTGCATGGAAATGTGTCAGTTGTAAAATTTTAATTTTTCTGGAAATTTTAGAGAGATTTAAGTTAAGAAAACTTTAAATATGTTAGATAAATTGGAATGGTCAAATATAGTTATATTTTGGCAAAAAATTTCTTATTTGACAGCATACTCGGAGGAAATTTACTCTGGTTATTTCTAAATGTTAACTATTTTGATTTTTTAAAATAGAATTACATTATTTGTGAAAATATATTTAATACACTTGTTTTTAAAATATAGTTGCATTATTCGTCGAATAAATCTATAACTCTGTGAATTGCTGAATTCTATTTTCAAACTTACAAAAAAAATGTTGGTTTCTTTTTTCGAGTTTATTTCGAATGTTTGTTTTTTGAATTATTGCAAGTACTAAGTTTTTTTAAATTTATTAAGGAGGCATTACGTACTATTTGAAAGTTTTGAGGTTTGAATTATTTTTGGAAACGTTCTAAAGTTTCTGAAATGTTGTTTTTAAAATTTGCAGGGATTTAGTTTAACTAATTTGAATTTGTGTTTGAATTTGAAATAGAAAAAGATAACAGGAAAAAAAAAATGGAAAAAGCCGAGCTGGGCGCGAAACAGCGGCCCAGCCCAGCAAGCGGCCCAACTACCCAGCCCACGAACGCTGTGGCGTCGCGCTGACGTCACGGACGGCCGGATCCGCCGCGGCGGCGTTGACCTCGCCGGCGGCGCGTCCGTGCGTTCCGGGACGCGCGCGGGGGCGTGTTCGATGCGCCTCGACGCGGGGAGGCCGGGAGTGGCGGCGCCGCCGAGTTTTGGTCGCCGGAGCGGCCGCAGCGGCGCACGGAGACGGCGGAAGCAGTGGGGCACGGCGGCGGCGATTCTGGCCACAGCGCGGCTTCCCGGCAGCCGATCTGCGGTGAGGAGGTGGAGCATCAGACGGCGGAGTGGTCCGTGAGCTCCGATGCGTGGGGGGAGGAGCGGAGGAGCGGCGGAGCACGGCGGCGCCGTCGGTGAGCTCCGCGCTGCGCGCGTGAGAGGAAGGAGGAGGAGGGGTCTGAGGATGGTTTTACAAAAAAAGCTTCAATTTTTGCGAAATCGCACAAAGGTCCCTCGCTGTTCTGAAACTTGGACCGCGGGTTATTTTTTCGAACGTTGCGGGTTCTTTTTTGTAAAAATGGGCGTGCCAAAATTCGTGTGCGCACGCTGATTGGTAGAAATCCCGGAGCTACAGTAGCTACAGTAGCGCACGTTTTTTAAAGTGATCTCCACCGTTGCTTGGCTCGATCGGACGGTCCTCTTTTGCGGGTGACGTGGCGTCAAAACGGGGTGCGAATCGCACCAACTTTTATATATAGGGGAATTACTTATATTTCAATCATATTTGCATCATATAAGGGTTATATCATTGTTTTATATTGATTTTGGGAATATTTCATAGTTTCCCTATTTTTCGGGAATTAACCCTGCACAGGCAGAAAACCCTATTTTCTATATTTTGGTGTTTCAGAGACCCAAACGACGTCCAAATGACCTGGAAATTTACGAGCATCAGTTTTTGGAAGGAACGAAGCGTGGGAGCGAAGGAAGCGAACAAACGGAGGCCCGAGGGCCAAGATAGGATGGCCCACGCGGCCAGATTCCTTGGCCGCGTGGGACCCACCATCTTGGGCCTCGTGGCTCCGTTGTCGTCGATCTTTTTCCCCGAGCCTCCGTCTTGACCTAAAAACAACTATAAAAATAGTCCCCCGACGGCTTTAGGAAGTGAGCGCCGCAGAAACACAAAGCCACGAAACAGAAGACCTGGAGCTGCAGATTGGAGGGGGAAAACTCCGGCGGGGCACTGCCGGGGTGGTCTCCATCTTCTCCAACATCTCCACCATCATCACCATGATGAAGGGGGAGTAGTCCACCCCCTGGACTTTGGGTTTGTGGTGGTAACTTGATCCAATCTCTCTATGTATGATCATTGTTGAAGTCCATATGATGTGCCTTGCATGATTATGGAACTATCTTTGTAATTTCTATGGTGGATATTGTGGTGTGATATGATATTATGTTATGCATTTACCGTCATGTTGGGATTTTATGGTTTGTCATACTTTGGAATACATCTATGTTACATGCAATGGATTTATCTATTCTTAATGCCTTGTTTATTCACGCTAACGGGGTGGTTGACAACCATCTCGGTGGGTAGATGAGAGGGATGTGGATGCACGTACATTAATAAATCATTGCACTAGTTCTTAGAATTTGTTTTCCTTTAAGAGTATGATGTATGTGGGTAGAGAGTGCCTAGTGACAGAAGGCATAGGCATTAAGTGACAGTAATGTCGCCCAACATTCTTTATCTGGGGGTAAAAAGCAAGAAGTATGATGTGGGAGTGACAACAAACCACGCTAGCCTTACGAGGGTGACCCTAGCAACACAAATGATTATTTTCTTTCAACTATGTGTCTTAGGACATGTAGCCGTCATAGAAGTTTACTATTAAAGCATGACAATTGTGTGTACGTTTTATCTATAACATGATACTCACCATAGATGGGAGAGAGGATTGAGTGAACCCATGAACCCATGCCCATTGTTCCTATAAGAGAAAACCTTTGTCTTGTCCTCTTGCATTGAAGAGGATTGGGACACTTTTACATTCTTGTTTTGTTACATTAATCTTTCATCCATTAAATCAACCATCTTATTCTTTAAACTTGTTTAGTGCATAATCAACTAAAACTTGTGACACTTTAGTTGTAGGGAATAGATAACTTTTCCTTCTTGCTCCTGCGGATTGATACCCTACTTCCACATTGAGAGGTGCTACAGTGATCCCCTGCTCTTGGGGGTTATCAGCGTGTAAGAGGCTGGTCCGGGAGCTTAACGCGGTTGCTTCTGCTCCGCCCAAGCCCCTGGAGTGGTCTAGGCAGGTCATCTCCTTCGACCCAGAGGACCATCCTGCCAGTGTGGCCGGGGTGGGAACGCTTCCTCTGATCGTTTCGCACGTCATCCACAATACAAGGTCACCAAGATGCTGGTCGACGGAGGCTCCAGCCTCAACCTTCTGACGGCGAAGGTGCTGGCCATTCTGCAAATTCCTTTTTCTCGCCTGCAAGACACCGGCGTGTTCCAAGGCGTGAATGGAAGCGTCACTCGGCCGCTGGGGAAGATCACGCTCCCTGTCACCTTCGGTGACCAGGAGAACTTCCGCACCGAGGACATCGTCTTCGACATTGCGGACACGCCACTTCCGTACAACGGCATACTTGGCCGGCCGGCCCTAGCCAAGTTCATGGCCGTCTCGCACTTCGCCTACAACATGATGAAGATCCCCGCGGTCTGGGGAGTGATCACGATCAAGGCCGACGTCGACGACGCTATCTTTTGCGTTCAGAAGCTGAACCAGACGGTGGCGGCGACCTCGGACGTTCCGCAAGATGTACAGGAAGCTGATGTCGGTGCATTCTCTGGGGACGGAGGGTACCCCGGAGGCTCGACATCAACTTCCTCCAAGAAGGCGTCATTTCATGAAGACCCGCAAATGACCAAGAAGGTGGCGTTGACCAGTGACGGGAGTCGATCCATCACCATCGGCGCCCGCCTCACCGACAAATAGGAAAGCGCGCTCGTCGCCTTCCTTCGGGAAAACTCTGACGTCTTCGCATGGGAAGCGTCAGGGCTACCCGGCGTACCAAGGGAGGTGATCGAGCACAAACTGGCGGTCAGCAAAGACGCTCGCCCGATAAAACAAGTTCTACGCAGCAAAGCAAGGAAAAACTGGAGTTCATCGTGTCCGAGGTTGACAAACTGGAAGAAGCTGGCGTCATCAGGAAGGTGCCCACCCAACCTGGGTGGCCAACCCTGTGGTGGTGCCAAAGCCCATGACCTTCAAGTGGCGGCTCTGCATCGACTTCACCGACTTGAACAAGGCCTGCCCCAAGGATCCTTTCCCACTACCCCGGATTGATCTCATCGTGGATTCAACCGCCGGGTGCGAGCTCCTGTGCTTCCTGGATGCTTTCTCCGGGTACCACCAGATCATGATGGCAGTGGAGGATCAGGAGAAGACGGCCTTCATCACACCCAAGGGCTGCTACTGCTACACCCGGATGCCTTTTGGTCTCCGGAACGCCGGCGCAACCTTTCAGCGCGCCATGCAAGCATGTCTTGGGTCCCAGCTGGGCCGCAACGTGGAGGCATACATCGACGACATCGTGGTCAAGACTCGGTACAAGGACTCCCTCATTCAAGATCTGCACGAGACCTTCAACAACCTTCGTCGGGTCAACTTCAAGCTTAACCCCGACAAGTGCGTGTTTGGGGTCCCGTCCGGCAAGCTACTGGGGTTCTTAATCTCCCACCGGGGGATTGAGGCCAATCCCGACAAGATCAAGGCCATCGAGCGCATGGAGGCGCCACGGCGAGTCAAGGACGTACAACGCCTCAACGGGTGCATCACCGCACTCGGGCGTTTCATCTCAAGACTTGGAGAACGAGCCCTGCCCTTCTTCAAGTTACTCAAGAAGACGGGTCCCGTGAAATGGACCCCGGAGGCTGAAGAAGCTCTTCAGTCCCTCAAGTGCTACCTCGCCTCGCCTCCGTCCTCGTGGCACCAGCAGAAAAGGAGCCCCTACTACTGTACATCGCTGCCACCAATCAGGTGATCAGCGCGGTTCTTGTGGTAGAGCGTGACGCTCCTCCGGACAAGGTCGGCGGCAAGCGTCCCGGAAACATCCTCCCGGGGCAACCAAGCAAGAAGAAGCAGCCAGGTGGCAAAGGGCCGGAAGGCCCTGAGCCTGGCATGCCCACCGACGCCGTCATCGACGTCGCAGAAGAAGCATCACTGGGGGCTGACGCGCTCCCTCTCGAAGCAGCTGAGCCCGTCAAGGACTCGGTGACCCGCAAGATACAGCACCCGGTCTACTTCATCAGTTCGGTGCTGCGCGATGCCCGGGAGCGGTACCCCATGATGCAGAAGCTGTTGCTGGCGATCCTCATCGCCTCTCGCAAGATGAGGCCCTACTTCGAAAGCCACCCTATCACCGTGGTTTCCAAGTACCCCTTGAGGAGTCCGCTGGAGAATCCCCTCGCCACCGGACGAGTCTCTTGGTGGGCCATGGAGCTTCAAGGTTTCGGCCTCAAGTTCGAGCACACGAACAACATCAAGAGTCAAGCGCTGGCTGATTTCACGGCGGAGTGGACTGAGACAGCGTTCGACGACCCGGTGGAGGAATCCAGCCTTCCCGGGAAAGAAGATCCCGACGCTTGGACCATGAACTTCGACGGCTCCTACACCAAGGGCCAGGAGGCGCCGGAGTCGTTTTGATCTCCCCCACAGGAGATCGTCTGAAGTACGTCGTCCAGATGCAGTACAAGGAGAATATCTCGAACAACACGACGGAGTACGAGGGCCTGCTTGCGGGACTTCGTGCTGTTGGCCTCGGCATCACCAAGCTCATCGTCAAGGGTGACTCTCAGCTAGTCATCAAACAAGTGAACAAGGAGTACGCTTGCCCTCAGATGGCACCGTACGTCGAGGAGGTGTGGAAGCTTCAGCGGCGCTTCAACAGCTTCCGGGCCGTGTACGTCCCTAGGGATGACAACACGACCGCGGACGAGCTGTCACAGATGGCTTCCAAGCGAGAACCAGTACCTCCCGGGATATACATTGAGGTGCTCCGGCAACCCTCTGTGTCTCCCGAGAGGCTCAAGACAAGGTCTACATCGACACTGGGGGCTGGTGACCCGTCTACTTCGACAACCCGGGAAGCCAGCCCAGAAGGCGCGCAAGACCCGGCAGGACCGAGACCAAGGGAAGCTATGCTTCTCCTTGGTCAAATGGTGTTGCCGGTGGAGAGAACCCACCCACCCTGGGCCCTGGACATCGTCAAGTACATGACGGAGCATGCTCTGCCGGAGGATGATCACGAGGCCGAGCGGGTGGCTCGTCAAGCCAAGCTCTACGTCCTGATCGACGGCGAGCTCTACCGGCGACGCGACAACGGAGTCAGGCTCCGCTGCATACCGCAAGAACAAGGCCAAGTACTTCTACGAGACATCCACGAGGGCACATGTTCAAGTCATGTTGCATCAAGATCATTGGCGGGGAAGGTTTTCCGCCAGGGTTTCTACTGGCCAACAGTCCTGCACGACGCCGAGCAAATGGTCAAGACCTGCGAAGCTTGCCAATACTACGCGAAGAACATCAATCAGCCAGCTCAAGCACTGCAACCAATCCCAATATCCTGGCCGTTTGCAGTCTGGGGGCTAGACATCGTCGGCAAGTTGCCAAAGTCAGTTGGCGGACATGAATACCTCTTTGTGGCTGTTGACAAGTTCACGAAGTGGGTTGAAGTAATGCCAGTACCACGCCAGACGGCCCAGGCCGCCATCAAGTTCATCGAGGGGATTGTCTACCGCTTCGGAGTACCCAACAGAATCATCACGGATAATGGCACTCAGTTCACAAGTCGAGCCTTCCTCAGCTTCTGTGAAGAATTGGGCATCAAGGTGTGCTTTGCATCAGTGTCCTATCCAAGATGCAACGGTCAAGTGGAGCGAGCCAATGCGGAGGTCCTAAGAGGTCTGAAAACCAAAGCATTTGACAAGCTGGAGAACAAGGGGAGAAATTGGATTGATCACCTACCCAGTGTACTGTGGTCCATCAGAACAACTCCAAGCCGAGCCACCAAAGAAACACCTTTCTTCCTTGTCTATGGAGCTGAAGCTGTCCTGCCAACAGAGCTAAGGCACGGATCCCCCGGGTACTCGCATATGATGAAATGCCCAAGCTGAGCAAAGGATCGATGACATTAACATCCTGGAGGAAATGCGCTGTCGGGCGTCATTGCGGTCTGCTCGATACCAGCAAGGGCTGCGCCGGTATCACAGCCGTCATGTTCGATCCCGGGAATTACAGCAGGGAGACCTGGTTCTCCGCAAGATGCAAAATCTCGAGGGCTTGAACAAGATGTCAAGCAAGTGGGAAGGACCCTACCGGGTTACTCATACACTGAGACCCGGAGCAGTCTATCTGGAAGACGAGAAAGGCAGGCCGGAAGGCAACGCCTGGAACATCGAGAATCTCCGCAAGTTCTACCCCTAATTACGAACATGAATCGCCAAACGTCGAATCCGCTAAGCACGCCCAAGGGGCTAGTGTTCTGTAATAGGGTGTAAGAAGTCATCGCCAAGAAATAAAAGATAAGTGTTTCAATTCCGTGAGCCTCAATTTATGTCGAGATGTGTGTTATCCGTAACAACCCCCAAGCAGGGGGCTGACATGGTGCCGGTGGCTGACGGGTCGAGCGCGAGTGGCCTATCAGTAGGCACTGCCACCCGATCGTGCCGTACTGCCGCGGAAAGGAGTGAACGGGCAGTGCTGTGTTTTAACGAACCTAAGCACGAAATGCACATTCAACTTTGCTTGCGGGTTGCTCCGGATGAAACACTATCTCGACATGAAAAGAGGGTCCATTCTTTCCTACTGAAAGTTTGTTGTGTGCAGCGCCTTCCCGGGACAGGAGCTGACGGTGGAAAGCGGTTAAGGAGTTGGATACCCGGGAGGGACAGGATGGATCGAGGACGCGGCAGAAAAACAGCTAAGTCCTTGCATCAGCATCCTGCACTTAGGCATAACATCTCGCTCGGAGTCAATATACCATCGACCTGCGCATGCTTGACAGTTGATGAGAGCCTTTGCGGGGGTAATGCTACCACCCCAGCGAACGGTCCGTTTCCCTCTGGCCAAGTACCTGTGGACAGTGGAGTCAGACACCCGGAAGGTATAGCGCTCTTAGGGGTACCACTACTGTGTGCGGAACAGTCAGGGTATCTGGCACCTAAGGGACCTCCTCTGAAACTTGACAGCGCGTTAGTGCAAAGGAAGATTTGGGACATGACCCCGGGAGTTGAGGCTAGGTTGCATTCATCTGAATTTAAATTCTGAATTACAATTCCGAATTACATTCAGCTGTGCAACTTCTTGATTACATAACAAGCCTATGCTACTAAGGCCAGTCCAGGGTCACTGGCTGTGCAGACTTGTCTTCTGTTCTGTTTTCGCCTGCCGGGTGAACTCCGGACTCCCGGGGACGCCTGGGATGAAGGAGGGCATTCGCGCAGGATCTTCAGGGGTCCCACGGGCCGGGGAACTTCCGGCGAACCCCGGCACATGCTGGCTGCAAAGGAGGTGCACGTGGTCCACGAACTTATCCATGATGTCCTCCTCATCCTGTGCGAAGGGAAGAGAAAGGAGCAAGGCGAGAAGATGTGTCAAGGGAGTTGGAGTCTGGAGGGCCTTTTATAGGCCTCCCATGCTCCACCTACCCCTTGGCGCTACGGCTGCCACGTTAATGGGGCGTGTTAGGCGAAAAACCGCTCCCATTCACATCAAGTACGACACGAAGGCCAAGAGACAAAAAGGAGAACAAGTTCTTCTTCATTTCAACATCTACAGCGGGGGCTAATTTTTACGAACAAAAAGATTGGCTCCCGACGCGCGAGGAGCACCACTGTACAATGGAAGACGCTACTTCCAGAAGTACGTCGACGAGGCGGCCAAGAAGGAGGTCAAGGACATCTTCAGGACCGCCGACTTGAAGCTCCTCGCCCTCAGGGAAGCTAGCTCTCCTCGGCCTTGACGCTAGATGAGTTTTCCTCATCTTCATCCTCGTCGAAGGAGCCAGAGCTGCTGCTCTCTCTCCTCTCGGCGCAGCATTCCACGCGCCCTCCTACAGCACGGAAGATCTTCAAGGCGAGTGTGGCGACTCCGTCATACTTGCAGGCGAGGTATTGCCCCCGGGTCAGGCGCGGGAGCGAGTGAATGACTTCCACCCCTGACCTAGGAGCATGGAGTCGTCGACGGTGTACTCCACCGAGATCCAGGAGGGGCCGTTTGGACAGCCTTCGACCTGCAGCCACAAGCCCGGAGGCCTGTTGTTCTCCATCGCCATCGCAAAGAAGTCCGGAAGGTCAATCCGGCTGCGGATCTTGCGGCGCAAATCTAGGATGAACTCGTAGGGCGCGAAGCTCGTGTGGATTGCAGCCCGTGGGGACGGAGAAGGAGTTCTTCCGCATCTCACGGTTCCTCTACCTCCACCGCCTCGCTTCGCTCACCCTATTGAGGCGGCGCTTCCGCGGCCACCGAGCTTCTCTCCGTCGGGGCCGAAGCTCGAGGACGTCCCACTCCTCTCTTTCCTCTCGCCATTGGAGCTGTTGGCCTGGGAAAGGAGAGATGGGTCAAGGAAGAAGAATATGGGGACTTGCGAGGCGTTCGTCCGCTTTTATAGCGCGCGGAGCTTCTCTCTCCAGCCGTCTTCACAGCTTCCCCGCAGCGGGAATCGAGGAGGCAAACTCAGTTATTCCCCCGAGCGGAATAACTCCAAGACCATCACGACGGTTGATGGACCAAAGCAACGCGTCGGGTACCCACTTTGGCCAACTCTTTGGCCATAGCCCTGGCAGCAACTGAAGCAAGAGCCACCGGGACCATGCCCGGGGGCTACTGTCACAGCAGTGGAACATGGGGTTCCCCTGATGCTGCCAAAGTGGGTCCTCCGCTGGGGCCCACCAAGAAGATGGACAAGGCAAGGAGTCAAGTACAGCAGATGGGTTAGCCCATCTGCCTCAAGGACACCCGACAAGTTCTACAACAAGTCTCTGCGGCTAAGGACCAGGTGACCTTCCGGGTCACCCCCTCGCCCGGAGAACCAGGCAGGACACCCGCGGGTCCGTGCTCCCGGCAGGAGGCCAGGCGCGCCCCCGGGTATCCATCCGTACCATCGAGAGGATAAGATCGCCAGCTCGCCAGAAGCTGGTGGAAGACTTGGGCGCCAAGATGAAGGCCGCGCCCTGGTGACGTTGCCACGAGCGTAGTTGGTGGGGCGGACAGGCTTTGTCCGTCCCACCTTTTCGAAGGGCGGACGACCACGCCGCCCTCCTCAGAATGCTTGGAGGAGATAGTGCCACGTCTCCTCCAAGGACCCGCCGAGGGGTTTTCCCGCCAAGACCCCTCATACCTCTCGCGTGCCCATGTCGGATCCCCTTAGCCTATAAAAGGAGGACCATGGCACCGAGGGAGGAGAGGACGAAACGAGATAGAAGCAAGCTAGAGCTCAGGCAAGACTAGATTAGGGTTCGGAAGGTAGAGAGAGGTGATCTCCCCAGGGCAGGATCTGCTCTTCGTCTACCTCCGGCCGAAACTCTGCCGGGTTCACCCCAGAACACCCTTGTACACCACACCATGATGAACCTCTCAATCCAGACATGCAGGAGTAGGACTTTTAGCCTCCGGGCGGCCTGAACCTGGGTAACTCTGTGTGTCCTGCTGTGTTGCTTGATCTCTCCCTCTCGACGAAGAACTTGGCGTCCTTGCTCCCGGGTAAGGTGTCTTCCAGCCTCCTTCGCGCCCCGTGCCGAACCTAAAAAGGGGTATCATCTACTCCCGGTGTCTGTCACCCGAGACACGACACCGTAGGATTAGGGGGAATGGCGGTAGCACCCAAGCGCGCTCTGTCGAGCACGCTCGACCTCGTCCAGAAGGCGCTGCGGCGGGCGTGGCGGATCCATCTCGTGGAGACGATGCGTTCGTGGCTAGGAATGGTGGATTAGGGTTTACCCCGTCGGCGACAATACATATAGACCTCCAGGGCAGCGCTGGGGGAGGACACGTGACCAGGACAGCGCTGGGGACGACACGTGTGACTGACACGAGTCGTGACCGCAAAGCCCGCCTTTAGTCCCGGTTGGTGTTACCAGCCGGGACTAAAGAAGCACACGGATCGTGTGTTTCTTTCAAGCGCTTGTGAGCCGTTGGATCAGGGATGTGTTTCTTTTGAGGGCTTGTGAGCCGTTGGATCAGCACTATCACGACCACTTCGTGAGCCACACGACCCTTTATATAGCCCACCTCTCAGACATGTTCGGCACTCAGTGTGTACTCATTGTAGTTCATTTGGTATACAGAGCATTCGGATTCACTGCATACATCCGACTGCATTTGATATGTGGACACTCACGAGCCACCGTCGGGTTGTATGCAGGGGAAACCGTGTGTTTTGTTCTATCTACAAATCCTTCAGTTCATCGACCGTATACAAAGCATTCAGATTCCCTGCATACGTCCAACGGTGCATTTGATATGCGGGCACTCAGGAGCCACCGTTGGGCTGTATGCAGGGGAAACCGTGTGTTTTGTTCCAACTTTCTCGAGCGCTTGTAAGGCGTTGGAGTATTTAGCCAGAACCAAAAATCAGTGTTTAGAGTTTCCTTCACAGTTTTCAGAACACAGTTAAAAAAAGGTTTCATACATTATTACACATGACCACCAACATCCATCTCTAGTGTCGTGGTATAAACTTCTTCTTCATTTGCATCCCTTTCTTCTGATTGCGCCGTAACCATGGACAATCTTCATCATTTAACACGATGCTTGGGTCAGTTTTCACTGTGAAGGGCGAATTTCATGAAACTTATTGTAATCTTCTGACGTGTCTGTCTTGTCCTCCACTCCCACGATGTTTCTTTTCCCTGAAAGAACTATGTGGCGCTTTGGCTCATCGTATGATGTATTCGCTTGCTTATCTTTTCTTTTTTTCGGTTTGGTAGACATGTCCTTCACATAGAAAACCTGAGCCACATCATTGGCTAGGACGAATGGTTCGGTGTGGTACCCAAGATTCTTGAGATCCACTGTTGTCATTCCGTACTGCGGGTCTACCTTTACCCCGCCAGCTGTCAGGTTGACCCATTTGCACCGAAACAAAGGGACCTTAAAAGAAGGTCCATAGTCAAGTTCCCATATCTCCTCTATGTAACCATAATATGTGTCCTTTTGCCCATAGTCGTTTGTTGCGTCAAAGCGGACACCACTGTTTTGGTTGGTGCTCTTTTTATCTTGGTCGGCCGTGTAAAATGTATTCCATTTATCTCGTACCCTTTAAAAGTCAATATAGTCGAAGATGGTTGCTTGGCCAACAAGTATAGTTGTTCTCCAACAGTGGTGTCACAATGAGACGTGTTTGCAACCAACCGCCGAAAGTCTTCACGTGTTCTCCATCAATCCAATCTTCAGGTTGCTCCGGGTTTTTCGAGCGTAAAATATTCTTGTGTTCCTTGATATATGGAGCCACCAAGCTGGAATTATGTAGAACTGTGTAGTGTGCTTGAGTGAAAGAATGCCCGTCCATACATATTGTTGATTTCTTTCCTAGCGTGCCTTTTCCACGCAGTCTCCCCTCATGGCGCGATTGAGGAACACCGATCGGCTTAAGGTCAGGAATAAAGTCAACACAAAACTCAATGACCTCCTCTGTTCCATAGCCCTTGGATATGCTTCCTTCTGGCCTAGCACGGTTTTTAACATATTTCTTTAAGACTCCCATGAACCTCTCAAAGGGGAACATGTTGTGTAGAAATACAGGACCGAGAATCCTAATCTCTTCGACTAGGTGAACTATGAGGTGCGTCATAATATTGAAGAAGGTTGGTGGAAACACCAACTCGAAGCTGACAAGACATTGGACCACATCCTTCTGTAAACTTTGTAGAGTTTCTGGATTGATTACCTTCTGAGAAATTGCATTGAGGAATGCACATAGCTTCACAATGGGTACTCGAACATTTTCGGTAGAAGACCCCTCAATGCAACCGGAAGTAATTGTGTCATAATCACGTGGCAGTCATGAGACTTTAGGTTTTGGAACTTTTTCTCTGCCATATTTATTATTCCCTTTATATTCGACGAGTAGCCAGACGGGACCTTGATACTGCTCAGGACTTCAAAAAAGATCTCCTTCTCTTCTGGTAAGAGCGTAGCTGCAGGACCTTCATACTTCTCTGGATTCAGGTCGTCTCGTTCGTGCATACGTTGCTGGTGCAGCCGTGCATCCGGTGTATCTTTCGTTTTCCCATACACGCCCAAGAAGCTTAGCAGGTTCACACAAAGATTTTTCGTCACGTGCATCACGTCGATTGCAGAGCGAACATCTAGGATTTTCCAATAGGGTAGCTCCCAAAATATAGATTTCTTCTTCCACATGGGTACGTGTTTGTCAGCGTCATTCGGAACAGATTGTCCGCCAGGACCCTTTCCAAAGATTACTTTTAAATCATTGACCATGCCATATATAACATCACCTTTAGGGAGGGCAGGCTTCTTCCGGTGATCTGCCTCACCTTTGAAATGCTTTCCTTTCTTTCTTACGGCATGGTTTGTTGGAAGAAATCGACGATGCCCCGGGTACACATTCTTGTTACCTAAATATATACTTTCAGTCTCACCTAAACAGTGCGTGCATGCATTGTATCCCTTGTTTGACTGTCCTGAAATGTTACTAAGAGCAGGCCAATCATTGATGGTTACAAACAACAACGCTCGTAGGTCAAATTCCTTTTGTTCGTGCTCATCCCACATACGTACACCTTCTTCACGCCACAACTTAAAAGTTCTTCAACCAATGGCCTCAGGTACACATCAATGTCGTTGCCGGGTTGCTTCGGGCCTTGGATGAGCACTGGCATCATAATGAACTTCCGCTTCATGCACAACCAAGGAGGAAGGTTATATATACATAGAGTCACAGGCCAGGTGCTATGACTGGAGCTCTGCTCCCCGAAAGGATTAAAGCCATCTGTACTTAGACCAAATCTTAAGTTCCTTGCGTCATCTGAAAATGTCGAGAACTCTCTGTCGATATTTCTCCACTGCGACCCATCAGCGGGGTGTCTCAGCATCATGTCTTCTTACGGTCTTCTTTGTGCCATCGCAACAACTTGGCATGCTCTTTGTTTTGGAACAAACATTTCAACCGTGGTATTATAGGAGCATACCACATCACCTTGGCAGGAACCCTCTTCCTGGGGCGATCGTCGCCCTCAACATCACCAGGGTCATCTCGCCTGATCTTATACCGCAATGCACCACATACCGGGCATGCATTCAAATTCTCGTGCTCACCGCGGTAGAGGATGCAGTCATTGATGCATGCATGTATCTTCTGCACCTCTAATCCTAGAGGGCAGACCACCTTCTTTGCTTCGTACGTACTAGAGGGCAATTCATTATCCTTTGGAAGCATCTTCTTCAATATTTTCAGCAACTTTTCAAATCCCTTGTCAGAAGTACCATTTTCTGCCTTCCATTGTAGCAATTCCAGTGTGGTACCCAGCTTTTTTGGCCATCTTCGCAATTTGGGTACAACAATTTTGTGTGATCAGCTAACATGCGCTCCAACTTCAACCTCTCGTTTTCACTTCCCAGTTTATCTGTGCATCACGAATGGCCTGACGAAAATCATCATTGGGCTCATCAACAATGGGCTCTTCTTCAGCTTCGTCTTCCCCCATTGTAGTACCACCGTGTTCACTGAACATAGGATAGTTGTCATTATCCTCTTCTTCTTCATCGTCTTCCATTATAACCCTCTTTCTCCGTGCTTGGTCCAACAATTATAGCTGGGCATGAAACCATGCTCTATCAGGTGGATGTGAATTGTTCTTGAGGAAGAGTAATCCTTCTCATTCCGACAGACTTTGCATGGACAACACATAAAACCATTCCGCGTGTTTGCTCAGCCACATTGAGAAAAGAACGCAGCCTTGAATGTACTCGTTAGAGCGTCGGTCAGCGGACATCCATGGATGGCTCATCTGCATTATATAAGTAGATCAAACGCAATCACGATGCTAAAATTATCAATAAAAGATGAAAGGGTTTAGTTGCTAACCTCTTGGAACATTTCAATAGAAGGGGTGCCGCCAAATCTTGACAAATCGTGGAGAAAACGGGGATAAACTCAAGCTCGATGGTGAAGAACAGAGGAGAAGGAAGCTGGCTAGCTCGGGCATTTCATCGAACACCTCTTGTGCATAGGAAGGAACAACAAACTAGCACACACCTCTCACCTCTTATATGCTGGAAAAAAACAGACAGAGAGGGGTGAGCAGGGCGACATATATAGAGCAGAGGACCTCTAGTCCCGGTTCGTAATACGGACCGGGACTAGAGGTGTCTCGCACGTGGCCCTGCCGGGCCAGACCCCTCTAGTTCCGGTCCGTATTACGAACCGGACTAGAGGTCCCTTACAAATCGGGCTAGTCTGTTGCGGCCTCGTAGCTTTTGAACCGGGACTAGTCACCCCCTCTAGTCCCGGTTCGTAACCCAACCGGACTAGAGCCCGATGTGGCTCTGGACGAAAGCCCTTATTTCTACTATGGTACTTGCCACATCTAAGAGTTCTAGACTCGGGACTTATGATACAAAACACAATGACTTGATTTTCATGCCTTTACCATTATTTTAGCACAAGATGGCCCTCCTAGACGACGTGGATTGGATCGGAGGAGAAACAAGCGTCTGATTTTACGTGGCATCCCCGGCTAGTTAGCTTCAGTACCTCCCTTCCCGTTATGGTTTTTCATCATGTGATCTCATCTCGAAACAGGCTTTCGCCCCGCTTTATAAATAAAGCAACATGCCAAGCAAGTCCATACAAAGTTGCCAACATCGGCGAGAAGCTAGAAGAGTTTCCTGGGGCAACAGCACAAGTAAGCCCAACGACAGAATAAAAGAGCTAGAAAAGCAAGGGGGTAGGGCAAGGTGGGAAAACAAAAGATCGGAAGAACGCGGCCCTCCGGCACTAGCTGCTAGATGAGGAGGAGAGGCGACGTGCAGCCACCAAGAGTCTGTCAAGCATGTCATCTAGCCGCCCCCTGTCTCGCTGTCTAGAAAGCGGGTGCCACTGCTGCAAGAAAGCCAGAAATTTAAACATGGAGTCAGAAGCACGTCGAAGAAACACCCGCTCTATCACCATCTTATTACGAATCGTCCAAAGAGTCCACGCCATTGCCGCGAACACCAACCAGAAGAGGCGTCGCCTCCCCCCGGTACGGTTGCTTGGGTCTCCAGGAACTCGCCGAGGTCTGAGGCCTGCCAAGCAGGCCCAAGCGCCTCGTGGACGAAGTTCCATAGAAACCTGGCCGCAGGACAAGTGAACAGGATGTGGGTTCCCGTCTCGGGGATCCCACACATGGGGCAGAGACCATCCCCCGGCCCATGTCTCTTGCGGACCTCCACCCCCGAAGGGAGGCGGTCCCTAAGAAGTTGCCACACGAAAATTTTAATTTTTAGGGGAAGGGGGGCCTTCCACAACGGTGACGCCCAAGCTCTAACTGGACCACTGAAGAGACTCCGATAGGCCGTCTTTACGGAGAAGGTCCCAGACGGCTCCAAGTGCCATGACACAAGGTCTAGGCCCCCCGGCAGTGCCTCCGGGAGCAAACCCCGTAGCTCCGTCCAAGCTGTAGCCTCGGCAAGTCCAAATGTACGTCGGAACGAGATGTTCCAGACCCCATTATGAACTGCCGAGGCTACCAACAGCATCGGGTCCGAACAAATAGCAAAGAGAGAAGGGAACCTATGCTGTAACGGGCTTTCACCAAGCCACGGGTCCAGCCAAAAAAGGGTGCCCTCTCCATTACCGACGGAGAAGCGGCCACCTTTTCTAATCTCATGCTTAAGGGTTTGGATGGATCGCCAAAATTGGGATCCATCCCGGCGGTCACAAGCAAGGAGGGGGCGACCCTGCAGGTATTTCGCTTTGATCAGCTGCAGCCAAAGCCCCCCTCCTCTCTAAGTATCCGCCACACCCACCGAAGCATAAGCGCGGTATTCATCTTACGAGACGCTAAAATGCCTATGCCCCCCATGTCCTTGGGGGCGCAAACATCCGCCCATTTGACCATATGATACTTCTCGCCCCATTGGTCGCCTGCCAGAAGAAGCGCGATAGTTCCTTGTCAAATGCGCCATGCACACCTTCTGGGAATTCGTAAACTCCCATCATGTACATAGGCAAGCTAGACATGCAGAATCAATGAGGACCGATTTACTCCCCTTAGAGGTAAACCGTCCCTGCCAAGGTTCGGCCTTGGCTTTGACACGCCCAATAACCGGCTCTAGGTCCTTAATTAGGATCCTAGAGTCACTAAGCGGCATCCCTAGATAAGTAACCGGGAAGGAGGACAACTTGCAGTTAAGATTTCCGCTATCCGCTGTTGCTCCTCCAAGGGGTACCCCATGATCATGACCTCGCTCTTGTCGAAGTTAATCTTGAGGCCAGACATGGCCTCAAAGCAGAGGAGCAGGAACTTGAGATTAATGATGTCAAGTTCCGAGCCCTCCACCATGATCATGGTGTCATCCGCATACTGTAGGTGGGTGATCCCACCACCCGGAATAAGGTGTCCGACCACACCCGAAATGTGGCCGGCCGCCTTGGCTTTGTCCAAGACAGTCGCCAGGACGTCAACGGCAAGGTCAAAGAGAAGGGGGGAGATAGGGTCCCCTTGTCTCACCCCACACGAGGATAAAAATAGGGACCAATGTCCCCATTAATATTGATCGCCGTGTTGCCGCTCATGACTATCTGCATGACCCAGCATATGAAGCGATCATCGAACCCTCGGGCTCGAGGACCAAGCGAAGGAACGCCCAGTCCAGCGATCATAAGCCTTCTGGAAATCTAGCTTAAGGAAGACACCCTTAAGGTGTCTAACCTTAACTTCATGGACCACCTCATGAAGTGCTAGAATTCCGTCATGGATAAATCGTCCCTTAAGAAAGGCGAACTGATATGGGTGTGCGAGTCGCTCCACAACTGGGGCCAAGCGTGCAGCACACACTTTGGTAAGCAGTCGCTGGATGACGTTGATCACCGTGATCGGTCTAAACTGGCGTATCTCCGTGGCCCCTGCTACTTTAGGGATCAAGGTAATTATGCCAAAATTGAGGCGAGACATAACCAATGTTCCAGTGTAGAACTCCTGAAACATCGGCATAATCACCCCCTTAATAGTCCCCCAGAATTTCTGGAAGAAGGAGACAGGAAGGCCATCTGGGCCCGGGGCCGAGTTGGCCTTCATCCCCATAATAGCCCGGCTAACCTCCTCAGGGCTGAATGGGAGTGTAAGCTCCACATTCTCATCAGCTGATACTAATGCCCCTAAGGGCCAGAAGCCATCAGCTAACGATACCCCCGTGTGAGGTCCCTCCGTGAATAACTCCTTATAAAAGGAGTAAATGTGAGCGGATAGGTCTTGGGCCCCTCTAATAGGATGCCATCCGCTAACAAGCACGGTATAGAGCACCTTCGACGAACCATTAGCAATGGCGTGGAAGTACGCTGTATTAGCATCGCCGCGAAGAATCCAATTCTGGCGACTACGCTGTCGCCAGAAGATCTCCTCGCCTTTGTAGATCTCCATAAGGGAGGTCTCCAAGGCATACCGCTGAAGCCAACCATCAGCGGTAAGGCCCACCGTATCGGACGCCACGTCCAGCGTCTGAATATTGGCAAGGATATCCGTCTTATTCTTTCGCAGCTCTGCACCTCTATTCGCGCCCCACCCCACGCATAAATTGGCGAGCGACTTTAGCACAGTGGTGCCAAATATCAACCGCATTATATGCACGGGGAGGGGACGCGACCGCCGATACCCACTTAAGTCGAACTGCTTCCACAAAGCCCGGCTGACCAAGCCAGAACTCCTCGAAGTGGAAGCGGTTCGACCTAGGAGGAACCCCTCCTCCAGAAGATAGGAGGAGGGGGAATGGTCCGAGCCAATCCGAGTGAGCGCGCGAAGCGAGCACAACGGAAAGGCAATTTCCCATTCCACCGACACTAGGACCCGATCGAGAACACTCCGGATCGGGTCAGCCTGGTTGTTAGACCACGTATACCTCGCCC